>WAAE01011695.1:40450-202934 GCA_013400495.1 Nicator chloris | reverse complement strand
GATTTTCTGCCCTTTTTTTTTTTAAGAAAAAGGAGATTAAGCACAACAAGAGAAGACCTACGTTAAGTAGAACTCAGATTCAGACCCCACATCTAGGCCTGAATTTTGTGAGTTTGGTGAGCAGAAGAGATTTCAGTGCATGTGTGAAGAGGGACAGTGGGAGGTGGGGTGAAAAGGTTGATAGGAGGAATGTACTTGAACCACAGGGGGTAGAGTTTCAACAGATGAGTGAGTCCGCTGGTGCTTGAAGGGAGGAGAAAAAAAAAGAAAACTTGGGAGGAGGAGGAAAAAAAAAAAAGGGAAAAAAGACAAACACCAATACTCCAACATTTTATCAGTCTAGCAACCAAAAAGTATACCAGACATCTTTTCCAAAATCCAAGGACAAGTACTTATGTTTAAGAATTTATTTTTTTCACTTGGTGTGGCTCAGTGTTACTCAAAAAGTTTGTCCAGAAGTCCATGTGCTGAGCCAACATTTATTAGGTTTCAATTTCCAGCTGAAGACACAACTGTTGCTATGAAAATTAATGTGGCAATTGTACCAGAAAGCAAAGCCATGGAAAAGACAGCACTGATACGTAACAAGCGCATTCATTGGCACCAAGAGTAAAAATTGTATTATATCCACCTGTGTCATAGATATTTTTCTCTTATTATTATTAGAGGAAAAAAAAAAGTGCAAATCAAATTTATTCTTTGGCCAGAGGGCATTATAGGAATAGCTATAAATTCCATATCACCCAACCTCAGTAGGTTACTGCCTGTCCTAAAATATGAAGCAGCAATTTAAAGAGTCACCACTGCTATGTTCACATCAACAAGATTCAATGAAGAATGCTGCAAATTGCCAGTCTAGCCAGGCAGAAAGCCTGAACTGCTCACATGAGGTGTCTTGGCCAAAACTCACGTATCCCTCAAACTTCTGCTGGACTAGATGATAAATGTACGTTGGCTGAAGAGAATGAAAAGTAGGCAAGCAATAGTTTCACTTCAGCTACAAATTCAAGCAGCAGAATGCATGCATGTACTGAGAATATATGAATAGTCAGTTAAATCTGTATCTATGGAAGAAAGTGTTAAAAAATGCATTTTGTAGGAGTTTATTGAAACATTGGTTTCGCTAAACTCTTTCCATCAGTCCAAAACATAGGAAAAATTGTTTTAACTACATTTAAAAAATAAAAATCACTCTCCTATTTCCCCAACAGTTATGCATCTCCTATTACTACATAAAAGACCGAGTCACCATCAAAAGAAATAGAGATGGGTTTCAAGTCTGCAAACAAATGCACAAAGTACTTACAGCGTGTGCATGGCCACAGGAAAGGACAACTACGTACGGAATTTTAGGGAAGTTTCCAACAGACTACATTGGGAGACCTGACTCTTCCCATTTTTACTATGAGGCTGAGAATGAGCTAGAAGTAAACCACCTCTGAATAGCATCAGTCATCTAATCTCAGACAACACACAAAAATCTCAGTTGAAGGAGGTAGGCTGAAGTGCTGACAGCATAATTTGAGCCTGTTGTCAAACCCTGCATATCCCTCCTCTGGTATAACTTCAAAATGTTGGATGTATATGACACGGGTTGTCAACTTCACACATTTTCATTAAGGAAAATAAGGTCTACACGGAGCATGTTGTCCAGGTTCATGCACACACTCTGATTTCCAAAAAAGCTCTGGCAAATTAGATAATCTGCAGGCAAGCTTCCTCTGCTGTATTAAAGACTGGGAGTTTAATGCCATCACATCTTCAGAATCTGAAATTCTCTTAGAAGCAGTGACCCATCCTCCCTTTCAGCTGAAGCAAGCTCAACAAGAAAAAAAGCCAGGTTATTATGTGTGCATCCATGTAGCTGATAAAGAAATTACACCGTCCCTGATGACACAGTATTTCAGAGACAGATTTACACTTCATATGCCAACCATAAATTAGGAATGTACAATAAACCCTTTGAGCTAGAAATTTTAAGAACATAGGAGATGATACACACTTCAGGCCACAGTTTTTCTTGGAACTCTTAAATAGAATTATTTATGTGAATAAAAACCTAAGGGTTTCCAGGATAAAGAATTTAAGGAGTGGGCAAAGACCTTGAAATCATGAGAGTTGAGATAGATAAATACCAAAGAATAAAGTACCAAAGTAGAAGTGGCAAACATTGAGGAAGAAGTTACAAGGAGAGTTTAACTCAAAGAAACAAAAATCAGAAATAAAGCAGAAGCAAAAGAGAAAATGCACACAGCCAGGACACAGATATAGTTTTGCAATAAACCTGTTTGGGAATAATATGTTTTCTTATTTTCCACCCTCTCACACCTCCCCCCCATCCCCAGCCACTTTACTGAAGATGATGTTTCTCAAACATTTTAAATCAACTTAATTCCATCTGAAAGGGGAAGTCTTTCCCCTAACTAAGCATTGACTTGTAGTTCCCACTCCCTCCCTTCTGCTAGTGCTAGCTTCTGTGGAGTTTTGCAGTGCTATTTGACTGTAAATGGAACACAGCAGAAACACTAGTAAGAAGACTTACATCCTCAAATGTGGCAAGAATAGGTCTTTTATCATATTTGCATAACATCTCCCAGTAGTACACTCAGTTTTCTAAAGAGCTCCATAGCTTACTCTCTAGAAATGTACCAAAGTGAGTTCATTTGTACATAACCTAAACCACTTTTCTATAGGGAATCCCTACCAGCAGTACCTACAAGTCTTCTTCATGGCGTGATTTATTGCTGAACAAAAAATGCTTTGTCCACTAACTTCTCCCAATTAACTTTCCTCTTCTAGCAGCCATCGACAACAAGCCTACTGCAGACAAATCAAATACTTACACTGGAAACCTGCCATTAGGAAAAACAAATCAATGCACTTTCAAGGGTTTGCAAACAAGCACCACGTGAATCCCTGCTCACCTTGCTCTTGAGCGCAGGCACGTGCTTTACAAAGCCATCTGCTCAGCAGCTTGAGAAATCAGTACCTTACTTACTGATGGGCACCACACCTGTGGCACCAGCCCTAAGTGTCTGCCCAGAACATAGGAGTTTTCCTCTGTCAGATTTGAAATGGAGAGAAGAGGAAGCATGCTAGCTATCCCCTGGAGCATAGACTTCTCATTAATATTCCTCTTCAATGTTAACAGTGATCAGAAAACAGAGGAAGCTAGCAGGAAGGTTATGACATTGTCTCCAATCTCTCTTTTGTGTCTCACGCTTGCAATAATGAAAGATCACACCACAAAACCAAATTCTGGCAAACAGCTTGATGCAGAGCTGTCTTTCACTCAGCATTTTTGCAAGTTTGTGACTCTTCTTCCATTAATCTCTCTAAAACCATATGCATGCAGTTTATTTAAGTGTCACTAATATAATATCACCTCTTAGATCAGTACTATGAAATGCTTGCCAACATTCTGACTTCTGCCAATTGCTTTTAGTTTCCTTCTTTTCCCAGTGTTATATTTGAAGAGAGGAGAAAAAAAAAAGAAAAAAAAAGGTGACTGACTTGAGTAGAAGAAAAATTATTCTAAATCATTTAAACAGTTGCTCCGTTAAATTGACACAAGTTTAACAACGTGTACTTGGCACATTCCTCTTGCCACGAATACAAGGAATTTTTTTTTAAAAAAACCTTACTCAAAGCAGGGAAAGCTTTTAAAGATACAGCACATCCCTTGCTGAACAGTGGCCTGATAGCTGTTACAAAGCCATTTGTAGATTCAAGTGCTCGAACAACAAGCAAGACAACATAACTGTAAAGGCTTTTTCTTTTTTTGAAATCTTTTTAATAGAATGATGACTGAATAGGGAGTCAAATCTGACCATCCCTTTCTCACTCAAATTGTACATTCCAGACAGTGCAGAGACACAGCAGAGGAGAAAGTCTACTAGACCCAGGTATAATAACTGTGCAGAGAAATAGACCAGAAGAGACAACAGTACTTTCGCTTTATTCAAGGGTGCATGATGTTTTCTAGCTCCCAAAATCCCATCACCTTCTACAAATGCGGAAAGTTCTTTTAACACAAGGACATGCTGCACATTCACAGCACAGCATGACAAAGAGAGGTCGTAAATTTTAAAGAGATTGTTTATTTCAAGGAAACTGACTATCAAGTGACAGCAAAATCTCAGCTCCAGAGGAAAATTGTACTTGATGGCCTGATCTAAGTCCCAAGCAAATCCATATTTGAGAATCACAGAATTAGAAACATTGTGGCTGGTAACATATCCGAATAAAACAAAAAGCCACCACCAAGAACAAAAGCTTGTTATTGGAACAGGAGAATGCTGCATGTTAGTGTGCAGGTGCAGAGATCCGGAGAAACCTTTTCCTAGTTACACTTAAAGCTACAGGCATTAGCCACTCACTCCAGCACATACTGAAGCCATCTAGAGTATCAAAAGAGGAAAGCAACAGGTCTCGTGTGAACATGGGAGCTCTGCTCCCTGTGTATCAACATGGAAAACATGAGATCACATTCCAATACCACTTTGTAGGCTGGACACTGTGAGAGCGCAGGTCTGTGAGCCCAAACCTTAAAATCAAAGAGACTGCTACTAGGTAGAAAGAAACAAAGAACGGAAGGAAGGGTGGAGCACCACGTTACTCTTGATCTGCAATTCACTACCTCACAGCATTGCTGTCAGGAAGTTCAATGCACACAGCAGTGTTTCAGCAACAGTTACACTTTTACGTACCATAATAAGCTTTGTTTGATTATAACCAGGGTAAAAGGGCATTAAAAAAAAACTTTGTAGGACAACACAGTATGTTGCACCCCAACAGCAAGAATACAGGAGTACTTGCTTTTAAGAACACCAATGGTCAGGTTATATAATGACAACTGCAGAACTGCAGATACATTTGGTTACCAAGACTGCTACAGAGTAAGCAGGTAAGAGTTTTTCCTCTCCCCTCAGCAAAACCTGTCTGAGCTCTGCATCTAGTAAGTTTTTCCTGGCGTATGGAGAATATAAGGAAAAATATCAAAATGGTAAGTACAGAAACCAGTTCTCTTTCCTCTACCCCACCCCCACCCCATCAGCAAATCTTTCACTGGAACAAAACGCTTAGACAACAATACTCAAAGCAAAGTTGCAAACTACAGAGAAGGCAGGTGTATTGTAGTGCAGAGTGAGTTTCAAAGAGATTACAAGGAGAGAGAAAAGAAAGTCAACTACTCCTATGCAACCTTTCCAGTATGAATAAATTGTGATTCAGGTTTGCCTCTAAACAAGTCAATTCACACACTCAGATCCACAGACTGCACTAGCAGTATCTTTTGCTAATACCCATTTCACATCATGTTCCTGTTTTAACCAAACTAATCTTTCTTTTCTCTGACTGGTGAGTTTTAAAAGCTGCTGCAGTACTTTCAACAGCTTTATGACGTGTGTTAATGGATATTTTGCTAACAGTAAACAAGAGGGACTTTTACCGGCAAGCTGTCACTGCTGCTGTTCCTCCTCCTTATCTAGTTACCGGCCATCAGATTAGATCCCTACCACCTACTTACACAGCTAAAAAAAGAAAAAAAAATTAAAAAAATAAAAAAAGAGGGAATCGGGGAAAGGAAACCTTCAAAGAAAGCAAACTTGCAGCTCAGACGGGAAGAACTTTATGTAAATTTCAATGTATTATCTTTCCTCTGTAAGATTCTGCCTAAGCCACTCAATCAAGCAGGAATGACACGGAAAGAATGGGACTAATGCGAACAATGAATGATCCATAAATGTCTACAAGATTATATAACTGAAGATGAGATGGCATGCATGTGTTCGTGCATTTGGGGGAAAGGAGGAGAAACAGACAAGGAGAAAGAGGAGGAAACAACATCCCTAAGTCACAGATACAGGACTCAGCACAGTTCTTACTCAGTTTCCCTCTCTCCCCAAAAGACAAACACTTTAACCAAGGGCAATCAGGCAGCTGAGGGATAAAAGCAAAAGAAAACCCCTTTGCTAATAAATACACTTCAAAACATCCCTTGCTGAAATTGCACCATAACTGCAGTATCATGAAACACAGCTCATAGACAACCATGTTTATACTAAAGCAATTAACACACGGTACATTTCCTGCACCGTTATTATCATTGGCATTCTCTCAGTGTTTATTACGCATTTTGAGCCTTGGCAGGTTAAGAGATATTCTTATAAAGTTAGCAACAAAACGTTGATGATTTGAAATGTACTCACTGTTATTTTTCAGGAACTCCTATATTTACTTTACACCATTCTCGGGGGAGAGCCGAACAGTTGTATTAGTTCTGCAAGGAAAAGATATTCAAAATAAACTTTGCAAAGGCTTTGAGCCAAAAAACTTGACGAATGTAACTTTTAGACCCAGTACCCACTTGCTTTACAAGGCTGCACACTGTGGCTTTGCATTATCACCACCCACATTTCAGAACAATCATTTCATCTGCAATTCATCAGCGGTTTGATCACTTGTGTGAGCATAAACTTAGGAAAAAGAGCACACGCACCCCCTCCCGCCCCCTAAGAAGCTCTCGGATGCCGGGTCGAGGGGGAGGCATGCCCTCGGAGGCGGCGGCTGGGTACCAACGCCGAGCTCGGAGCTGGCTGCCTGCGGAGATGCACTTGCTTCAAAGTTGAGGCTTCTCCTCCCGAGTGGCGCCCGCGGCGGTGCGGACACTTGCTGCGGCCGCAGTCTCCGCCCGGGCCTGACCCGGCGCATTAACCCACGCGGGTCCGGCTCGGCCGCTGCCCCGCACGCCGCCCCCCGCCCCCGCGCAGCGACGCGCCGGTCCCGCCGGGTCGGGCGAGGCCCCGCCACCACTCACCCCCCCGCGCCCGGAGATGCGCGGCTCCCGTCCGCGCCCCTCGCCAGAGGCCTCCGGCTACCAGGAGCAGCCGGTGGCGGGCAGGGTTGCCCGGGGCACAGGAGGGGGCTGAGGCGGGGACGGAGCGGGAGGAGGAGGCGGAGGCACCGGCGAAGTCGCGGCGGGGAGAACCGCGCGGCTGTGGCAGCAGCGGCCGGGGGCCGGCCGAGAGGGCAGGGCGGCGGGAGGAGCCGCTGTGCGAGGCGAGGCGAGGCGGGTCGGGCCGGGCCGCCCCCCCGCCGGCAGCCGCCGTCCGAGGCCCCGCCGCACTGACAAGCACAGCGCTGCGCTTCCTCTTTCTCGCAGCGACGGCGGCCGCCCCCCGCCCCGCACCTCCCGCCGCGAGGAGCGGCTGCGGCTCTCGCCCGGGCAGGTGCGGGGCTCTCCGGCCGCCTGCCCCGTCCCGTTTCCCCTCCCCGGCTGCCCTCCGTGCCTCTCCGCGCTCCCCCGTACCGCCCGGCCAGCGCCGCTGCCGCGTCCCCGCGCCGGACCGAGGCTCTCCTACCTCCGGCGTGGGCAGCGCCCCCGCCCCAGCGCAGAGCGGGGCCGCTCGGCCGCCCCTGCCGCGGGAGCCGCGCTCCGCTCCGCGCCGCCGCCTCGGTGCGGTGCGCTGGGCTATCCCCGGCGCTATCCCATCCCGGGGCTCGCACAGGCACCCGCCGCTCTCACTTCCTCTTCCTTCCTCCTGCTGGCCGGGCCGCGATGTGCAGCCCCGGGCCGGCCGCCGCCGAGGGGTCCCGCGGCTCGGCAGCACCTGCGGGCGGGGGGCGACACCCGCTCCCGCCTCCGCCCGCTGCCGCTCCGCTTCCCCCGCGCGGGGGTGCGGCTGGCGTCCCTCCTACTGCAGCTCCTAAATGAGGGATTTGGGGCTACCTCCGTGCCTTTGCAATAGCTATTTATGTTTTGATGCCGCTTGTCTTCCTGGAGAGCCGCCGCCGCTGAGCAGCCCTGCAGCGGGCACGCTGCGGCGCACGTCTGTTCGCCCCCGAAGCGAGCGAGCCGCCGGGGAGCCCAGCCCGGCCGGGCCGCTCCGGGCCGGGGCCCCGCCGGGAGGGGGCGGCCGCAGCCGCGCTCCGCACCCCCTGCCCGGCTCCGCCGCTGGGTACCGGCTGCTGCCCAGGCCCTGGAGCTTCGGCATCCCCGCGGCCCGCTAGCGCCAGGGAGAGACGAGTGCCTAACTCGTGGCTTTTGCTCGCTGGAAACGTCAGATATCAGAGCTCTGATTTTGTTCTCCGTCTCCCTGAAAGAAAAGTGACGAATAAGCTTTATTTTTCTTTAATGCCTTAACCCACAGTTACTGTGTCAACTACACAGGGTATGTGACCCTGCAAACCATCAAATTATATCTTCTAATGCCAGATAGTGAGTCTGGTGTTTGCTTTCTTTATCTTTTTTTTTTTTCTTCCGAAGTCCTGTACACTTCACTTTGATAAGAACAGATAGCCATGAAGCCTGGCTTTGGTACAGCAACTTTTATTGTGTGATGTAACAAAATTTACTTATTGTGAACTATCCCATCATACATGAAGACCAAAACCTGCAGAATTACTGATTCTAATCTTGCATATAATTATGTACAAGAGGATCTTTATGCAGGGTAATAATTCCCAGTGATTTCCCATAAAACCACTCTCCTGCAACACCCAAGTCCTCAAACCACAATAACGCTGTTATGCATCAGCTGACATTTAAGAGGCTCATTGCTCTGAAAGTCCCACAGCCACTTACTAGGATTTTATACCTAGCAGAAGTGCTGTGGGCTTTCCAGAAGAGGAACAGGACTTCATTCCCTCCTTAGGCTGTAAAGCACCATGACAGCAAGACACCAGATCTAAGCAAACACTTCGTGTTAGATCTGAGCAAATATGCCGGTGTGAGGCAATAAATGGCATGACTTACCTGAGTCACAGATGACTGTACTTATAGGACTAGAGCAGAGATTCCACTAAGTGACAGGGGCTAAGAGTAGACCCCAAAACCACTGAAGCTCCTTTTCATGCATGTAGAAACTGCCTGCCTGGTCCCTTCTCCTCTGGCAGCTTTCAGGCAGGTGTGTGGCACGGGTGACAGCAACGAACACTGGAGGCGCTGAGGCAGGAAATATCACCATTCTGCATCCTGAAACTTCTCCATGGCAGGAACTCCCTTCAATCAAGGAACATTTCTCTAAAGCCATCAAGTTTTAGGACCTCCTTGAGTACTGAAATTCATGGAGAAGCTGGACATCATGTACTGAAATGGATATGCTTGTTCCTGTGTTAAATACACATTTTGAAGCACATTTTCATGTTGCTTTATTAAGATAGAACTCCAACACTAAAAATTATAGCACTATGTAATATATTTCTTATTAAATACACTGAAAACACTTATCATACCATCTCATAAATTTCTTACAGGTGCGCAAAGTTTATTGAAAGCAGGATAATATTCACAGCAAGTAAACGGTGACTTAGTTTGCATTGGAACAGTTTCCATAATCCTGAGACTTTTCCCCTGCATTAGTTACATGCATTTTGATGCTTCACATAGAAACCGGAGTGTTTACAACTTAGAAAAGGGCACAGTACAGAAAACATGAGGTGTGGAAAAAAGGGGTTTTATTTCATTTTTTAATATTGACTCAGGCCAGTTTTCCAGTATGGTCACAAGGGAGGTAAACATACAGATATATGGTGTTAGGACAGATGTTTGTGAGAATATTAAGAGTGAACAATATTTAAAATGCAAAATTTCATTCTCCATGTTTCAATTTTCTCTCATGCTCAGCAATGAAAATCATTAAAATTGATTTCAGCTGTATATTACCATAATAGTTGAATTTTGAACAGTGCAGGAGAATGTTAATTTACAAGTGCTATTGTAACACAGTTTAGAAGAAAACTTGTGAAAAAAATTCTACTTATTTCTGGGAAAAAAATTCAATACAAAATTCTATTGCACAGGTCAAGAGAGCAAGCTAGAAAACTGGAGAGCACACTCCAATGAAACCTTCTCTTTATTCCTATTCCTATCTAATATCCATAGTATGGCAGCCATTGGACCAAGATTGGGATTGCTTTTGGTTTCCAAAAAAGTCCAGGGAACCTCTGCTCAGGATAGGTATGTACAGAAGTGCTTAGCTGCTATGGTAATTTCCTGATTTATTTAGTAATAGTCCCTTTCTTGTTGTCTGCTATGAAAGCGCACCTAAACTTTACAACTGATGCATTTACAGCCAAAATCAGAGTGGATCATGGGCATAAGACATGGGCACAAGAGGTTTGCTAGATAATTCTAGAAAGCCAGAAGAGGGAGCGCAGGAACAGAAAACACCAAGAATGAAGCATTTTAATTTGTGTGCCTATTTCAGCTACAACCTTAAAGAGACATAAATGGATAGATAGATAGATAGATAGATAGATAGATAGATAGATAGATAGATAGATAGATAGATTAGATTAGATTAGATAGAAAGAAGAATTTCCAGGAAGAACTATTGCATGGCTCTGCTGACAACAAAGATATTTCAGGATAGTCCAGTAGGTACTAATCACCTGTAGAAACCTGACCTGTTGAAATCTCCCCTTGACTGACCCCAAAACTGTAGAAATCATCAAAGCCATCATAAACTTCTGACAGTGAACACTTTAGATCCTGAGGTAAAAGAGTTCCTGAAAATTTTTAAGAAGTTTTGTTATAGTACTTGTGGCAAAAACTTTCCTGATGCAAAAATTATCCAAGATTGCCTTTGTTATACCCAATAGGAAAGGTGGTTGGATCTCAGTGTCCTTACAGGCTTTATGAATATCAGTATTTTAATGGTGTATAAGTAATTACCTACAGAACCTTGTTCAAAACCGTTAAAGCATACCACAATGCTGTCTGTGATACAGAAACAAGATAAAGAATCATTATTACATTTTTACTTTTTAGAATCCACAGATAAATTTCTCTTTATTTGAACAATACCAGCTCTCTACTGTGTCTGAATGAGAATATTTTGTCTATGTATATGTTCATTTCTGTAAGGGGTGAATTAAGCCCTGGGAACAAAATATGAAAACCTTATTGCTTCTTGACCCATTCCTTCTACTGGTGACAGTGCTGTGATGAACCTTCCTCTCTGGTAAATTATTCTGAAACAGATTAAAGAGTCAACATGAAAAAAACTGGGTATCTGAACTGTGCTTGTATAGACTAGTAGATATTTTTTAATAGGTCATGAAGATCTGACCAAAATTCATAAAAAATGACATAAATAAAAATGGATTGTATCAGAAGCTTCAAGCTTTTGCATTTTTCTGAAATGCAGTATGTTTGCAGATGTCCGTGCTTGAGTCCCTAAATTACAGTTACTGGTTTGCTTTTTATATGTATGAATTTTATATTCATATATACATACCTATGTGCATTTGGTGCAGGATGATTACCCAAGGTCAGGATGATGAAAGGGTTATTATGACTCAGTTTTAATGTACCTATTCAGACTTTCAAAATCTGCTTTTGTATATTCATTTGAATTTAACATATTTCAAGAAAATGATGACCTTTGCAGTATAGCCAGCTTAATGAAGAAAGAAATAAATCTCATGTGAAAATGGTTTTAAGTAACGTAGGAAGTCTCATTCTAAAAAAGTAATTTTGGTCTGTTTATGGACTTACTTCCACCTCATCTGGTTATATATCTACAATAAGATAATTGTTAGAAGTTAAGACTGTGTAATTATAATATTTATGATCATCACACTAATTGTGAAATCCAAGCATGGCCAAGCAAGAAAATGAAGAGGTCAAGAATGGCCTAATGTATTTCTATGAAGAAAGGCACGCCTCTGCAAACTGTTTTTACTGCCACTTACTGCTCTTGTGTTTTTAGTTTGCCTTTAAGAAGTTTTTCAGGAGTTAGAATCATAGATTCATAGAAATTTTGGGGTGGGAAAGGACTTTAAAGATATCTACTTCCAACCCACCTGCCATGGGTAGGGTCACCTCCCACCAGACCAGGTTGCTCAGACCTTCATCCAGCCTGGCCTTGAACAGGGCTCCAGGGATGGGATATCCACAGCTTCTCTGAGCAACCTGTTCCAGTACCTCAGCACCCTCACAGCAAAGAATTTCCTCCTCATATACAATCTAAACCCACTCTCTTTCAGTTTAAAGCCTCTTGTCCTGTCATTACATGCCCTTATAAAAAGTCCTTCTCCATTGTTTTTATAAGCCCCCTTTAAGTATTGAAGAGTCACAATTATATCACCATGAAGCCTTCTCTTTTCCAGGCTGAACAAATCCAGTTCTCTCAGTCTTGCCTTGTGCAACAGATGATCCATCCATCTGACCATCTTGGTGGCCTCCAACAGGTCCATGTCCCTCCTGTGCTGGGACCGCAGAGCTGGATGCATCTCTTCAGCTGGGGTCTCCTCAGAGCAGAGCAGAGGGCCAGAATCCCCTCCCTGGTCCTGCTGCCCACGCTGCTTTGGATGGCATCCTGTCCTTCAGATATGTCAAACTTTCCATAGCATCATCAAGTTAAATGAATACTAGGGTGAAGAGACATAGAATAACCACTTTGTAGGACAACATGTTCAGTACGTAGCACCTGAACAGCAAGAATACAAAAGTACTTGCTTTTAACACTCATGTTCATGAGCAACAAGATCTATAAGTGATTTAATCACAGGCTGCTGCTATGTGAAGAAGAAAGATTTGTAAAGAGGTATAAACGTTTAAGAAACACAAAAAAACAATTTAATGTCGAAGTTCATCAAGTTCTGAACTTCAGGGGAGCTTCTCTTCTTTTGCAGTGGAAACAATTAACCACTGGAGCTACCCAATGATTACCATATGTTGGTCCTAACCAGAAAAGTTTAAAGCAGACCAGACATTTTACTGTGACACTGGTGCAAGCTAAATGCTATTTTTCTAATTTCATAGAAGAAAACTCAATAGAAGGAATAGCCAAGTAAGTGTGGCTTTCACCCTCCATTCCCAGGATTTAATTCATCCATCACAGATGTGAGAAGAAATAGCTCTTTAGGTAGAAACAGCTTTGGATCATCCTCAAACGAT
Organism: Nicator chloris; assembly: GCA_013400495.1. Lineage (NCBI taxonomy): Eukaryota > Metazoa > Chordata > Aves > Passeriformes > Pycnonotidae > Nicator > Nicator chloris. The sequence continues at coordinate 190,030 of WAAE01011695.1, read as the reverse complement.
GAAAAAAAAAAAAAAGTGCTTAATGCTTGGCGTAGGGAATGGGATGCTGATTATCAGTCATCCTAGGGAACAGACCATGACATCCAGTTGTGCACCTTGATGAAAGAAAGCAACCAGGCAAGCTCCCAGCCCTGGCCAGCGGCTGGTTGTGTGGTTGCTGGCAGGGCTAGCACCCTCGCTCTGTGTAATACCAGCTGTTTATTGACAGTCCTGGGAGAAGGCACTGGGGGAATTTTGATCACCTTTCCAAGACATAACAGACTTGTTTGCTGAAAGCCATGTTTTCTTCTCTGCCACACAGTGGTAGATGTCTAATGTCTGTATGTTTCCTAATGTCTGTAACACTTTATGATAAAGCCTCATAAGAATCAATATTTTTACTACTCATTTAAATCTTCCTTTTATTCCCTCATCTTGAAAGGGTAGAGCTGGGCAGCCAGGGAATGGGAACTCCTCAGTTTTGACTCAAGTGTAAGCCCTTAATCCACTGCAGAATTATGGGTGAACTCTATGAGTTTTAAGAGTTAATTTCCTCCCCCATCACTTTATTTTCTTTCCTTTTGTTCCGTTATGGGTTTGTTTACTTATTTGTTTATTTTTTAAATTTGTCAGTTTAAGCCCTAAGTTCTCTAAGACAGATTTTTTTTTCTCTGTGTGTTTGTAGATAACCAAGTTATTTCAATTCCAATTTCATTTGGGGTCTCCTGTTACAACTGCAGCACAGTTATTATTAACTAACCTAGCTTTGTGAAGGCACTCACTGCATTTTGATTGAGATTTCTACTTCTTTACCCCTCTGCTATCCTTTTAGATGATAGCATTACTGGCCAGTACAAAAACAATAGAAAACTTAGACAAGAAAAGATCCAAAGCTTAGGGACTGCTCAGTCTTTCAACAGACTGAAAACCTTCTTTAATATTCACCCATCTTCTAGTCACCTTGTCTTCTATACAGATTAATATTTGATAAAAGTGGCCTATTTTTATCAATTTAGCAGCTGTGTTGTATGTGCAGTTGAGGTTTGAAGAGTACTAAGCCGTGCCACGTACTCCTACAGATCTTTAATATTAAAGTTCATAGAATCATAAACTCATAGAAGAGTTTGGGTTGTAGGAGACCTCAAAGATTATCTGCCCTTGGGTGCCTCATGAGCAGGGCCACCTTCCACCAGACCAGGTTGCTCAAAGCCCCATCCGATCAGCCTTGAGCGCTTCCAGGGATGGGGCATCCATAGCTTCTCTAGAAACCTGTTCCAGTACCTCACCACTCTCACAGTACAGCATTTCTTCCTAATCTCCAATCCAAATCTACCAGACTTCTTTATTCTATCTCTACATGCCCTTATACAATGTTCAATTCTTTCTGTGGAGCAGCTGTGCTCAATAGGTAAAAAGGACTTCAATAAGCAAGAAAGATAAGCACTACCCAAACTCATGATAAATGCCACCCTTTCCCCAGAATACAGAGTTTAATATGTAGGGAAAACAAGCAGATACAGACAGAAATCACAGAAGCAGTACAACGTCTGTCTCCAGCAATGACACAGCACGAATCACTCCCAATCAAGCTCAGATCCTCCTGTCCCAGGTCACAGCATGACAAATAGTGCTACACTAGCAAACCCTCCCTAGGACTTACTCACAAGTCTTTTGACAGATTTTTCACTTCTTGCTGGAAATAACAGACTGTTCAGTCTATCATCCATTCTAATTCCTTCATAATATTAATCGATCAACAGCAACTGCTGGCCGCGGAGTAGCAATAGATGGAGAGTACAAACACACTGCTCGAAGGTGTGCTGGATGCCCACTTCTCTAATGAGGTGATTAACTCCAACTGCTTCCCTGAATGAACCCACACAAACAAGTGGCACTCCATCAGCAGCAGAAGCAGCACAAATGCACTTGTGAATGCGTTTCAGCATTCGCACTTGGCCTTTCTCCCTTCTGCATTTATTATTCCATTATTACAGAAAGTCACTTTGCCTATAAAATATTTTGCCCTGCTGTCACATTTTATTTTGCACATTTCTCGAGGAGTGTAATGCTCATGGCTGAAAATGCCTGTCCCTGCCAAAAAAATTCGTGACGCTTCAGAGCTGGTTAAAAAGAACTTTTTAAAGCATCCGAATCTTTGAGCACACACTCCTTAGATAGCACAGTATCCTACATAATGTCCATTTAGAATAAACATACACAAAAACTGGGTGGCAATTTTCCAAACAACTCACTTCAATGCACGCAAATCTTCAGAGAAGTGAAAAGGCTCTAAGTCTTATGTACTATTCACATCACTGTTGGACTATACTGATTTAGAGGAATTCTGAAAAGCCCAGGCAAAGGTCTTGTAGGTAACACTGTGTCCTGCTATAAACTGATGAAGGTGATTCACTATTCTTACTCCCTCATGTTTTAATATGGTTCTCCTAAGGACTTACATCTTTCGTGCCTCCTGTTGTTTTTTCCCTTTTCCATCCTTCTTTTATTCAATAACTCACAGCACTGTCTCCTTCTATTGTCAAGGCCTTGAAGCTAGAGCCTTGATATGTATTTTTTCATTGCTAATACATTGTGGTCACTTCATTACATCTTTTCTACTTAACATTTTTCTGTACCTCTCAACATTTCTCCATGTTCCTGCCTGCTTTACCTGATCTAAGCAAGCCCATCCTTTGGCAAGGGTTTGGGGCAGGTTTCCTTCCCAGATGACAGTGATAAGGGTGGAGAGGAGGACAAGGGTCAGATAGGGCTTGGTCAGTCAGACTGCTACAGACAAGGAAGCAGCAGCCTTGGTCCACAGTCTGACATTTAAAGATAAACTGCAAATGGGTATTTACAATTATTTATGAGCTGCTGTGGCTATGTGGCAAATTTTCTTTGCTGTGGAGCTTGTAATCTCTGGCAAAGGGCAAAGCAGATGTCTGGAGGCTGCAGTCCCCCANAAAATAAATATATTTAAGTTTAATTAAAAATAAAATATTTTTCAAATCAACACAAAAACATCCAGAGCATGGGAAATATTTTCCAGTTCAACTAACAAATCAATGGACTCTTTACTGTAGATGTCTAACTCACACCCTTCTTAATGGCTTAACAGTAAAAGGACTGAACATCTGCAGCTCCTACTCAAGCTGGACATTTAGTATTTATAAGCCAATGGAATCATCTGGTTGTGCAGCAGTTGTGGGGAAAAAAAAATGAAGCCCTTAATTTGTCACAAGTGCATAAGTGGTGGTAGAAGTGAGCCTAAGTATACACCCCCCTGTTTGAAAGCATTGACTACTACAAAAGGACTGCAATTCTCCTGCCTTGCAGGGAGCCTAAATTCCTGCCCCAGGATACAAGATGCCCCTGCTGTCTTNGAGTTTGAATCCAAGGTTTTCATCTGGAGAGCTCCCATCACCCTGTGCATGCCACGAGTTCAGTTTCCAAGCCTGAGGTCAGAGACAGGAGAATGATCTATTTGCTGAAGTGTGGTTTTAAGTCAACAACAACTCTTCATGTATTCCCATCAACATTGATGGATACTTTGGGNGAAAAATGTGTTCTCTTAGGTCCCGAGGACTAATTAGTCAATGCTTGTAAAGCTCTCTGAAGGTGAAAAGTGTATCTAAGCTTTACCATGGCAGATGGCTATGCTTTAATTTTAAAGGTTTTCTTTAAAAAAGCTGTTTTGTGGAAGCACTTTCTCTCTTCACTGTCCACTAGTGCAGATGATTCATTTTGAACTGGTGTACAGATGGGGGAACAGGATGGCCAAAACCTCTGTTCTGGCTGTGAGCATTCAGAGAGAACCTTAAATATTGATTGACTTCGTGAACCAGAGTTCCCTACTGTCTTGCGGTAGCGTAAAATATCATAAAATGCTGCCAATTCTGCTTCTCTCTTCTCCTTCCCATCTGTGGTAGTTTTACAGAATATCTTCCCAAAAATAAACGAAGCGCAAGACCTCTGGAGAACGGAATGGTCTGTGTGTCACTGAAAGTAGTGCACTACACCACGTTCCCACACCTGNAATCTCTGGCAAAGGGCAAAGCAGATGTCTGGAGGCTGCAGTCCCCCAAATGCCCTGGCCTGAAACAGCAGAGTTTGAATCCAAGGTTTTCATCTGGAGAGCTCCCATCACCCTGTGCATGCCACGAGTTCAGTTTCCAAGCCTGAGGTCAGAGACAGGAGAATGATCTATTTGCTGAAGTGTGGTTTTAAGTCAACAACAACTCTTCATGTATTCCCATCAACATTGATGGATACTTTGGGTTAAAACACTATTTTTTAAAAAAAGAGAAAGATTTTATTCTGGCACTTCTAAATGACAAAACAGGGCAAATCTTATGACCTTTCAAGACGTAAAATTCTCATTCTTTAAAGCAATGCAGAAAATTAAATATTTTCTTCAAAATAAAATAAAATAAAATAAAATAAAATAAAATAAAATAAAATAAAATAAAATAAAATGGAGCACTAAACCTAGAGCCAAGCTTGCTCCATGGTTTGTATTCATGGAGGTTACCGTGTCTGTGTNACCCCCCTGTTTGAAAGCATTGACTACTACAAAAGGACTGCAATTCTCCTGCCTTGCAGGGAGCCTAAATTCCTGCCCCAGGATACAAGATGCCCCTGCTGTCTTCTCAGTCTAAATTGGGGGAAAAATGTGTTCTCTTAGGTCCCGAGGACTAATTAGTCAATGCTTGTAAAGCTCTCTGAAGGTGAAAAGTGTATCTAAGCTTTACCATGGCAGATGGCTATGCTTTAATTTTAAAGGTTTTCTTTAAAAAAGCTGTTTTGTGGAAGCACTTTCTCTCTTCACTGTCCACTAGTGCAGATGATTCATTTTGAACTGGTGTACAGATGGGGGAACAGGATGGCCAAAACCTCTGTTCTGGCTGTGAGCATTCAGAGAGAACCTTAAATATTGATTGACTTTGTGAACCAGAGTTCCCTACTGTCTTGCGGTAGCGTAAAATATCATAAAATGCTGCCAATTCTGCTTCTCTCTTCTCCTTCCCATCTGTGGTAGTTTTACAGAATATCTTCCCAAAAATAAACGAAGCGCAAGACCTCTGGAGAACGGAATGGTCTGTGTGTCACTGAAAGTAGTGCACTACACCACGTTCCCACACCTGTCCTCAGGCCCTGTTGCAATCAGCATCTTGCACAGATCCTTGAACATATGCTTGCTTTGTCATCCTGTGGAATATTCCACTACACTACACTACAGCAAGCTGTCAAAGTCTTTGCTGAAAGAAATAATGACTAATGATTTATGCTAAAATCAGCACTGCAACCCTCTGTTGCAAAAATTGCTGTGGTGTAAAAACAGAGAGATTTTTGCTGATTGTTTCCCAAGGAATGGAACAGAATTGATAAGCCATAGTCTCCTGCTTATATACAAGTTTTATGGAAGAATCCAGAGGGAGAGAATATAAAAAAATGCAGGGAGGATTTTGCAGGCTGACCTTGCTAACCATATCAAGCCTGCTCACTAGAACTGCTGAGAACAACAGCACTTTCCAAGGGACAATATTGCAGAGTCCAGATTACTCCTACGGATATCAGTACAGTACACTCATTGATAAAAAGTAATATAGCCCTTCAAAAGGAAATTATGATTTAAAAAAAACTCATAAATGACTGACCATTTTCCCACAAACATATTCTCAATGGTGCTGCTTCCTGTGAAATATTCCCCATCCCAGATTTTTTAGTTGGCAAAATTCTAGAAAGCTTGATCATGCTAGAGATGATTTGGGTTTTGATTTGATCTTCTTCCCTTATTCCCCACAAGTTTTGTCTTAATATTATATGCATGTTAGGTACATCCATGTTGGGAGCAGCTCCCAGTCATTGCTATATCACTGAGTTAGACACATTCCCTGGCATTTGGAGGATGACAGCTGATCCAATGTGTGAACTTGACTCCTTTTTTAATTTCTTTTCCATGGGAAAATGGGGGCTACAGGCCTAATGAGAAAGGATAAGGAACTTTCTGCAAGAAGCATGGAGTCAGCAACTCTACAACGTTGGGCCACCAAGCTGGAAAGACCTTAAGTCTCAGTGCTGCTGTGGAGACTCCCTGCTTTCTTTCAGCAGGAAGTGGACTCTTCCAACCTCTATCTTTCTTTCTGATGAGTGTTCACCTGCCTCCTCTGAAGCATGTAGGATCCACCATGCCTCAAAAAGGAGCTTCTCAGATGGCAGTTCCCACACTTCAACATCAGGTCACACTAGAGGCATGGGGTGCTCAAGCCTTAGCCTGAATACTTCACTGGACTTAGAATTTCGATGTGGCTGAAGGTTTCTCTGTACATATCTGCTTCCCTATTGCTCCAAATGAGGAGCCAGGCAAATACTTGTTTGGAAAACATACTGATGATAAAAAGAAAGCTAACTTGCTTTGCTGTGATGTCAACCAGAACCAAGCTATCATGCAAGGTCTGTCTCCATATCCTCTTTGTCCTGATGCTGGCTTAATCGTCTACATCCTACCATTAGCTCTGACTTCATATTGTGTCCTGTACTGTTAGTCAAATATTTCAGTAATTGCAACTTTTTTTTTTCATTAGAAAGAGATACTAAAGCAAAATCCGTTATCTTTGATGCAGACTCACCAGTTTACAGAGGATGTAACTAAACTGCATTTCCTTTAGTGTAACAGAAATCGAAGAACAGCAGAGGACAAGTTGATGGACTACATGACTTTGTTCATCTATACTTAGTCCAAAAGTTTTCTTTGTATGTTTTGCTCAGTGCTCCAGCTATGTTGCTTGGGCTTTTCTATCACAGCTTCTTTGATGAGTCCTGCTATTCATACATTTAACTGTCTTCCAACACCTCAATGCCACTCCCTGCTCTTCTGTTATTTATCCCTGGAAATCTCCTCAGATTGAAGAGATGAATGGAGTGAAGTCAGCCTGTTTCATGTTGGTCTTTTGAACAGAATTTGGTGCTCACTAATTATTTCTTAGCTGTCGTGTAGCTGGTTCTTGGTATTTTTAAGATCTGTTTCATCATGGAGATGATTTAAAAACCTCTCTGCTCCTTTTTTTTTCTTTTCATATCTCGTCTGCTGTGGGTTTCTCTCTTGGCGCTGCCTAAGAAGAAGGGCAAAGAACAATTTCCAAAAGACTTTTCAGTCTCCTAATTCATGAAATTAAATCCACTTTGGGAGTTGCCCAAAAATGTTGAACCTCATTCTTGTGCAGTAGATTGGCCCATTGTCTTGACAGAATTATTAATTGTGTCACAGCAGTTTTCCCTTTTGCTCATGCACACAAGTCTAAATATTGTTCCTCTCACTATGCTGTTCTTTATGTTCATTTGAATCATTTATCTTGCTACTTTAGCAGGCATCAGGTCATATTCTCTTCCTTGGGAACCACATCTGTTCAAGGCTTTGTGTTTTAGAATCAAATAAACAGGGGGCTTATTTTATCCCAGAAAGGCAGCAGCTCTGTCGCCCCCTTCCTTCTCATTTTTTGTCACTTATCTCATCATCAAAGGATTGTTTTGACAAGAGACAGGCAGTTTTATTCCTTTGGTTTTTTTATCCCAGGCTCTTCCTCCCCATGACTTGACACTGTCCCACTACATAAACTCACGGATTCTGACACTGACAGTCATCAATAAAACAGCAGCATGTGGGCATCACAACACAAAATCCATCCGAGCCCTTTTTACACAGCAGATGAAATGCATCTTTGTGTTCATCCTACACATTGGTAGGAGCTTTGTGCTCAGTGTTGGGGAGTTCTCCAAGCCGAGTACAGGAGAGAAAATTCTTTCTTATGTGGGTACCCACTGGCAGTTGCTTGTTTATTTGGTGCCCTGGACAGTTCTTCCACAGGAGATTGAACCAATTACCCCAGTCAGGGATGCTTTCTGGCACCAGGTGCTTTATGAAAGATCATTGCTTATTTGCTCTCCTGGCCAGCTTGTGCACTCACAGGACCGCAGAAGCAGATAATGGCTTTTAGAGGGCTTTTTTTGCACCATCAAGCACTGCAAACATTGCTTCCTGGCAGTTAGGGAACACGTGTACCATCTCCTCCCACTGCCTCACCTTGACATCTTGCCCATGGCAGATCTGGGGGAATCAGCTGCTCTAACCAAAACAGAGGAGCAGCTTACTCTGGGGTCTGTGTCATCCACACAGACAGCTTCATCCACTCATTCCCTGACATTCTCAACAGGGAATAAACAAAAATTTATGGTTTTGTCTCCAGAAAACCCAAACAGTCCCCTCACTGGCATCAATTCCACATACAATTTAGAATAAGGGCCCAGACACGTGGGCAGGGGAAACCAGAAAAACTTCTGTAAAACAGAACAAGAGAATTTATATTGTAAGCCCTCACTCCCAAGTATGTCTTTTAAGCTTAGACCAAAAGACTATGTCTATGCTTCCCAGCACCAGCAGGCAATTCTAAAGACCATCCCTCAGTTCAGTGCCTTCAAAATTGTCCTTTTCCCCCTTTTAAAGCTGTTAATATAGCCTATTACAAGCAGTAGTTTGGAAACAAGGAAGTTGCTAAAGCACTTTAAAAGTATGTTTCCAGGGAATGACACTCTGGCCCTTCTTGCTTTCTGTAATCACAATATCAAAACAATGTCTGCTAAAAATACAGGCGACTAAAGAAAGGTGGGAAGAATGTGTTCACGTTAGTTTGTATCACACAGTTTGATGCAGTTTTTGCTGCAGAATGAGACCAGCTGTGCTGCAATTAACAGAGACTGGTACAGAGAAACTGGTCATTTGTTCTTGGAAATCATTGGGAGTTTGGGTTGGTAGTTTGTTTTTTTTTTCCCTAGAGATGGACACCTGCTAGACATTTGTTCTTTTGTGATGTACCATTATTAGGATGTGTTGTTACAGGTTTTCCACTCATTGCAAGGTAGACCTTCATAAATTAAAAGAAGGACCCTGAAGGCTCTCTGTGAAATATGAAGGTGTTGAAAGATCTATTTTCACCCTCTCAGAAGAGTTTACAAATAAGCCAAATAGCTTTATTTTTTTTTTTTTGACAGATGGTGAGACTGAAAATAAAAATAACTACTGCTTGTTAGGATCACTAGAAGGAAGGGGCTTATAAACAGTTTTTGAGGGTGCAGACAAATTATTGTGGAAGGAGTACTAAAACCAGATCACTGAATGGATCTGGTGAGGATGAGGAAACCTAATTATTTGCTGTAATTAGTTGCCTCCCAAGATGAGGAGGCCGGATGCTGGAGTGGCATGGCTCAGCAGCCACCCATTAAAATCAAGAGGCCTCAAGCAGTTTTCTCCAGCTGGGGGTCTGGTCCTTGGCTGCCTGCTGCAATCATGGATCTGAAACAGACCTGTTTGATGTGGGATGTCAGACACACTGTCGTGGTTTAACGCAGTTTGGTTACACACACTTACACGACAAACAGAACACCAGTACAGTTCCATAGGATCAGAGAAACTTCATTATTCCCAACCAACACTGAAAAATGTCTGGGGTCTTTCCTAAGGATCAAAGAAATGGCAGAGCACACTTTAGACCTAAACCATACAATATGTAATCAAAAGCATCACATTTCTTGCAGCAGTTCATTTCTGGAATTTCTGAAAGCAGGATTTTTTTCCAAACCCAGTATCCTCACAGCATGTAGTTATATTAGCTCTACAGAGCACCAATTTCTCTGTACAGTTTGCTCTCAAGAACCTTTTAGAATGTTTTCCCCAGGTGATGAGCAGTTCAGAACTAGTTTCTTTTGAGATGTTGCATTTAGTCATCTCTTTGTGCGAGATAGAAGAAAGGAGACCTTAAATGAAATACCCTTGAGAAGAGTTCTGGAAAAGGCAGGGGAAAAAAATAATCAGAATGTGAAAACAAGGGGACATAAAGGCCAGAAGTGGCTATATGGTTTTAGCAAGGTTACTGGGGACAAAAGAACCTAAGGAAGCTTCACTTATTCTGTAAAGCAAACCATAGGAAAAAAAAAAAATTGTTAGGCACCACATGATTCATAGGACAAGAATTCAGGTTGTATGTCTACTTACTTGGGGACGTGAAGTAGCTTCAAAATCTTTTCACCTCACATTTGAGGCAGCTGCCCTCTCACTCCTGTTGCATTTGGTATAAATTTGGGGTGATCTCATAATTGACTCAGTCTCCTAATCACACTTGTCACAGATGGATGCTGCTGAAAACAGTTAGTAATTAATTTATAGAAGCTCAGAAATAGTGGAAAACCATTACTCATTCAATTAAAACTACTGGCTTTGCTGGCTCTGCAATCAAAACCGCTTATTAAGCAATAGGAAGGGATTTCTGCCCTGTTCTTTTTACCATTTATTTCCTTTGGTAAGAGCATAAGCTACAAGTGGGGTCTATGCTGAGATTTTCTGCTAGCTGAAGGGGGCAAGAATCACTTGGACAGGCAAAATTTAAGGAAAATGTAAACTTTCCCTGAAGGTTCGTTGTTTCCCCTGGAGAGTGAGCTGTGATGCCATTAAAATGGAGATGAAGGAACCCAGGCTCCCGCTAACCCAGCAGCAATCTTGTCATTGACTTCAGCGGGGCCAGGATTTCCATCTTAATGAAAATGCCTTTTCATTTACTAACCTCAACAAGAATTCAGTAATGTGTTTTAGAGGCCTGCATTTTTAAAAAGTGGCTTGTAATTTATTAGTAAAGTGGCCATCATATGTTCTGAGAGAGGAGCAGCCCTTTTTTGCAGTAGACCAGTTTGGGGGCTGCAGTTCAGACAGAACTTAATGTGGTTGTCTTTGTGCTTTAAAAATAAGAACAAGATTGACACAATAGGCTGAATTTGGTGCTGATTTGCTCTCATGTAAATCCAGAGTTGCTCCACTGGGAGAGAAGGGTATTTTTCTGGGTATCTCATCTTCATACAGGAGCAGATTTTGGTCTGGTGTCACTGCATTTCTCATATGAGCTGTGACAAATTTATGAGTACTGGAATTTTTTCCTTTGTTAATGCTTGGATAAGTGCACAGTGCTGGATTGCACAATGAAAAGTCCTCTTGAGAATGTTCTTGCTTTGTTCCAGCAAAACACAATGTCCCTGGGTGACTCTTGTTTTCATACCATCTTTCACTGTAGAACAAACATGATAATAAACCTGTTGGAATAATAAGTTCCTGGCTGCTGACCAGGAGGTTTTCCCTCAACATGAGTTAGAGGTTTGCTCTGGGCACCAAACCAGAGGGCTATGTACCTTTCCATTCTTCCCCTTTTAACTTATTTTACATAAAATTTTAAGTCTTGTTTTCTTTAACAGAACAAACACAGACATATGCACTACCAAAACACAAACTGGCATTAGTCATCCATCACCTTAGGGAGTGGAACAGAAAGAAATGCACCTTCCTAACATCTATTTTCACGTTTGTCTTGGGGAAATTGTCTGAAATTCTGTATTGCTTATTTGATCCTGAAGGATTAGTATTATATCTCTTCTCTAAACAAAAATGCATGGAGAAATAGCAGGTTTCATATCACACAGAGTTGAGAAGCTAGGGGAGACTAATCCACAGTTCTTCCTTAAAGGACATCTGTATCTTTTGGTCTGCAGTGTGTTTAGGATCTCCCTTACTTGCAAGCACTAATAGTCCACAAAAAATAATGATTATTTGCCTGTTTCCCAACTAAAGAACTACTGTTATAAATTTCTACCTCAGCTGCTTGTCCAAGTCTCATATTATGCCAGTTATGATCTCCAGGATGGTTCATGAGGATCTGAGAAGCTCTAGCCCTGGAAAAATGCAGCTGCCTGGAATATGAATAAAATACAGCAGTCTATTTTGTCTCTGTTTACTTTCTTCACAGGGAGAATCAACTGAAAAGCAGCAGCACATCAGTGCAGTTTCCTCCAGCCGTGCTAGTTTACCAAATGTGTACTGTTTGCCAATTTGTGGTCGCATTACAATAATTAGCATAGCTGGAGCACCAGGGAGATACTTTCGGGTTTGAAATTTCATAAAATGAGATGCTACAACAGATGATACCACTCCTTTATCCAGCATATCCCCTTAGCACCCTCTAGTACAGATGCTTTAGTAGAAATGGCAAAACTACATAATGCTTTGGAGGAAGGAGCAGTGCTTTACCACACTGAGTAACTCCCTTGTTATATCTGCTACTGATCCTGTACCTCCAAAAACCCAGCTCTTGGTCACCTTAGTTTAGTAATATTTTTCTACAGTCCTGAAGTTTGTCACCAGTGGAACACTGCTCTCTTGGCTCAGCAGCATGCCGTGGCAGTCCCTGGGGCAGGGAACACACTTAGAGGGAATTATCCAACTGAAATAGAAGGGGCAAGAAATACATAGTGGCATGTACCAGTGCTCGAGTGAAATTCAGCAGCTCTCCTTCGCTTATTTGAGAACTTAGTGTTCCTTTTGCAGGGCAGCTGAAATAGTAATGGCTATTCAACACTGAGATAATCTTTGATGAATAACCAAACTGTTAATCCGTATCCCTGTGCGTTAATACGGAAATGACAAAGTATGTGCAGACTGTGGTGTTGTCTAGAACACCTTATTTCCACAGGAGTCACAGGAAGGAGGGAAAGAAGAGTAAGAGTGAGAATATAATTGGGAAAAATGCCCACTGCATCCTAAAGAGGCGACAGCTCAGTTCACAGAGGGGTAAAGTGCACAGTATTTAAGCTATTCAAAAATTACCCCACAGCTATAAGCTTTTATTGCTTAATTTAAGAAAATAAAACCACCTTAGATTAAAAAAAAAAAAAAAGAAGAATTTTCAAAAAATTTCAAGCTGTATGTCATGTATATTCCTATATAATCTGGGTAACTATGTTTTAAATACCATTTTAAGTTGTTCACTGTCTTGGCTGAGGATCTACTGAGCTCCCAGAAAAATGAATACAAATCCTGTATCCCATTGATTTCTTGTGAGAATGCATCTGAATTCTGAATACTGATCCTCTCAGTGGGAAACAGCAATAACTTAATAATAATGTAATTAGTTGTTTGCAATGACACAGCGTCTTTCCCTCACACATCTCCAAGTGTTGGCTGGTCACTTCCGACCTCACTGCTGCCCTTATCCCCAGGAACCCCTATCACAATGAGCAACTTCACCAAAATTAACGCTGAGGGCACAAAGGAGACAGGCAGAGTTAGTGGCTGGCTTTAAGCGTAACAGAAAACCAGTGTGAGTGGGGGGATGTTTATTGCACGAGTTTCAGGGCTGGGAAACAAGGTCCCAGTGTAATTACAGAGCTTGCCCAAGGCCACAGAATAAGGCAGTGGCAGAGAGTACATGGCAGCTCCCACAGCTCGAGTCTGACGCTCATGCTTCATTTTGCTAACAAATGCTTTTAGAAACACAAACAATGATACTCACATCCCAGGGCACACCTAAACTGCAACATATTCAGACTGTATGAATGTAAAGATGTTCTTCTATAAGCTCCAATCCAGGACAGTACCAAAGGACACATATTCTCCACAAGGTACTACTTTTGATTCCCTTCTGCTACAGGTACTCCTTGAAGAGACATCTCTATTGTACAGGTTGTCCATAACAGAATAACCCTTTCCCAACAAGCAGTTTTTCTGAGTCATTCATGCTGTGATTTTAACTGCAATCAGACTAGTTTTACCATATTTAGCCATGAGACTTTAAACATAATGGAAATAGAGTTATTCTTAATGCAGTATAAACCAAGATAGAGTGAAGCTCAAAACTTTGGGAAGAGCACCTCTTCCAGGTTCTTTTCCCTTCTCATGTACAGAAGCAGTATTTCAGCAGTTTCCTAAGGAAAAGCCCTGTGGAATTGCCCTCCAGACTTATCAGAGTGGCATGCCCCAGCATGACTACACAGTACTATACTGTCCCCACTGACTGTCCCCTCCAGCAGCCACTGCTGCTCAGCACTTGGTGGTAGCAGACTGTGAGCAAGCAAAGGGCCCAGTCTGCAGCTTTGGAACCTCCTAGATGAATATGAGGCATCCAAACCATTTTTCAGATCTTGTACTTGCCGGCAAAATTAAATATCCAAAGTGTCAAATAAAGATATTGCAAGACAAACGCATTCTCCCAATAGCACACTCATCAAGATACAATCATGCAGCAATAGAAATCATGCAGACATTTGTGTTACAGCAGGAGCATGTGAAAGTGCATGTTTTCAGTATACTGGACAATGGAAGCCTCCTACCTTGCAGGCTGAGGCCAGCCAGAAAAGCAGAACTCCCTCTTGTTTTTCAGCAGATGCTGCCCTGTGAATTCTATGCAGAAAGGGGTGAAATCACAGACCAATGTGTTAGGGATAGAGCCAAAAACATGCTCCACAACAGGATACTGTAGAGGTTAAATCCCCATTATGGGCCCCACAACATCACAATTAGTTCTTCAGGGAGGTTTCAAATAATAATCTCTGCAGAAAAGCACGATAAGGTGCTTACCCAGCAAGCCAACCGACATTCATGCAATTTTCCCCCCAGCTTTTCATGGGTCCAAAGTTCAGGGTTAGGAGACACTATGGAGATGTTTGTTGCAATTTGAAAGAAGAATGTCTCAAAGTCTATTTTTCAGGTACTGAGTTTAGCCACTGAGCATTTCTGTTCCATCTTTCTTTGTTTGGATGATCAGACCTGCAGAAAAGTGTTGAAGAAGTGCTTGGACTTTGACCTCTAAACATTCCCTTCCTGCTCAGGCACATGTAACTGTTAAGTATATTTTAAAAATGAAAATAAGTGGGGTTAATCTTGGAGGATGGGGCTTGTGTTATTCCAGGGTGGTGCATTCATGCCTAGTAATCATAGAATCATTGACTGGTTTGGATTGAAAGAGACCTCAGAGATCATCTGTTTCCAACAGCCTCACCATGAAAAGGAGCTTTTCCACTAGACCAGGTTGCTCAAAACCTCAACCAGCTTTGTCTGGAACATTGTCAGGGATAAGTCCACCATAACCTGTCTGGGCAACCTGTTCCAGTGTGTCAACACCCTCACAGTAGTTAATTTCTTCCTAATATCCAATCTACACCTACTGTCAGTTTAAAGTCATCCCCCTCCTTGCTCTCTCACTATATTCATTCAGAGAAAGTCCCTCTCCAGCTCTATTGTAGGCCCCATTCAGGTATTGGAAGGCTGCTCTAAGCTTCCCCCAGAGCCTTCTCTTATCCAGGCTGAACATCAACTCTCTTGGCCATTCAATGCACAGATGAAGCCCAAAGAATAAAATTTGGCTGCTAAAGAGATGAAAAATGCTAACTGCATTCGGGTAGTGGAGAGAAGTGTGAGCTCCATGTCACAGACCGGAAAAAAACAAAAACAGTCTAGTTGATTCAGGCGGATCATTCCCAAACAGTGTATGAATAATTGTGTGGTCCACTGAGCTGAATCCTTTGGAGGCCTTCCAAGGAAAACGTTGATGCTATCGGTACATGCTGGACTGTGGCAGCTGTCCATGGAGAAACAGGGTTTTGGAAAAAGCGTGAGACCTTGTGAACAATCCTTTGTTTCAGTGAGAGGGAAGTAAGAAAAAGGCCTGTTTCCTTTCCTGTCAGATGGCCCCGCACGAGACAAGTCATTGTGCTCTCAGTGTTGGCCCGAGCAGCACTACGCTGTTGTCACCCATGGGGCAGGGGCAAATATAACAGCCCACTCCCTCTGCAAACCCCAGGACCACAGAACACTTAGTTTTTGCAAAGAAAAACAATCCCAGTTAAAATCAAGGATGTACTGTATACAATGATCCTGTTCTCAGGGGGTTCTCAGTACCTCGTGGAAGTGCAAGCCACCTTAACAAGTTAATTTCCCAGGAGGAAAATGCTGGGAAAAATTCAATCCAGGATAACATCACCAGTACAGTCTTTACCTGAACCCAGAGAGCAGCGAGCTGGCTCTCTCAGAACCCCTGTGCTCGCCTGCCAGAAGGAGAAGGTGCCAAGCGTGAGGTGGAAGAGGAAGCAGATGTGGGAGAGGAGACCAAGCGTGTAAGTCAGCTGAACCACAGCCAGATAAATCCCCAGGTGCCCCACCACAGGCAACTTCCCTTGGAGAGCAAAGCTGGAGCATTCTGCTAGAAAATAAAGCCTGCTAAAGAGGCTGTTTATTCTGGTTCACTTCCTATAAGCGACTCGGTGACCTTGGAGTGCGCGTGTTTGCAGTTTGAGTGGCAGGCTGTCGGCACGAGCACTCACCCTACTGATACCTGTAGGGCACACAGCCCTCAGGGGAGGGGAGCTCAGGCCGTGGTTTTATCTTGCTGCAAATGGTTGGGACTGGCTGCGCTGTGTCCAACAGGAGCACTGTTGGACTGTGCTCCTCAGAAGCTGCGCTGAAGGGATGTCCTTCACTCCCTGTGGGCTCAGTCTGGCAGGCAGCAGTCCCCCAAGAGAACTCCTTTACTTGCTCAGCATTGTACTGCAGCTGAAAGGGAGACTGGAATTCCAGGTCTTAAAAAAAGACCCAAATTCAGCTGGCAAAGCCTGTCCAAAAACAACCCATGACTTGGCATGGCTTTTTAGTGAGGGGAAAGTCATCAGTAGGATTTGGTCTTCTCCTGAAAAATTACTATTAACTTCAATGAAACACCAGAAGCAAATATAAAACCTTCTGCTGAGCTTGTAAGCACAAAACAGCCCTTGAAGAGCAGGACATGATCCTCCAGGAATGCTCTGAGTGTTGGAATCACCATGAGACAAATCCGCCCTTGCTCATGGCAAAAACACAACAGCAAATCCTTCTCTTTTGATCCTGAATCATGACAGACCTTACAATATTCCTGTTAGTAGGAGAATGGGTCTAAGATCATATTTCAGCTGTTTATTCTAACTATTATTCATCTACTATCTTCCTCTGGTCCTGATGTTAACACCACACCACTTGTACATTCATGCTTTGGAACCAATCACACATCTGTGTTCACTACTATTTTAAATTACTGTTTATCTAAAAACAGGCAACCCATTGTTAGCACACAGGAGTGGTGAAGAGAAGAGGAGTAATTCTTACAATCCAGCTGCATTCTGAATTCCTTTTCTTTAAAAGGTCAGAATACCCTGAGGAGAAACAGAGTCTTTATGATGTCCTGAAGTGTTCCTTGGAGAAACATGAGCAGTCCTTCCTGCCCAGTATATGAGGAGGATGCACATAGGAATGATCAAGTAGGCTCTTGTCCAAGATGCTTAGATCCTCTGCCCAGTAAAGGCACCACAGATGGGAAGGCTGAAAAGAAAGGTGTAGCAAAAATACTACTCTGCAGATGTCTCTGGCTTTTCACAGGCTGTGGAGGCCATATGAAACCATCAGAAAAGTCTTTTACTTCTCCGCCCTCTGAGAATACCCCTGGTAGAGGATATCCATGCCACATAATGAGACAGACATTTCAGAGACTCAGTGAGTGCATAAAAGCTGCGTTGGGGGGATGTAGGAGCCTCAGCAGAACACAGCATTTCTCCTTTGGGGGCTGGGAGCCTTAATACCTGAACTGTAAAGGAGATTTAAATCTCCTTTGGACTGCTCCTGACATGGAGGACCCAGCAGAGGAAGCTGAGCAATGCTGGGACCACACCAAAGGAAGAAGCTGGCTAGAAAGCAATGTCTCAGAAACTCCTACAGCTGCTTCAGGTTCTCAGTTGTTGGGATTTAGGCAGAGAATACAGGGCTTCAGCTCTTTCACTGCACCAGGAAATGTAGGCAGGCTGTAAGTAAATCCTGCCAAGTGTTCAGTGATATGACCTGCGCTTTCCACACCACAGTGGATCTCACATCTCTTTTCACCTGGTGTACATAACCACTGCACAGGGCAATGGAGATCATCCTCAGGTGGCCAAGTGTCTGATCCCAAAGGACAGTGGGAGTGGGCCAGCACTTTCGGGTTAGCTTGTTCTCTCCAAATATTTTATCGATACCCACACCAACAACCTTAGCAGCCCCACACTGCTTTTGTGAGTGCATTTCAGTGATTCCTAGTACAAATCTCAGAGCAATATTTTTAGAATTACTTCTGTCTCTCGAATTAAAATCACATCATAAAAGTCATATATTTCTCTTAAAGCCATAATAATAAATTATCACCATTTCTCATATTTAGTACCCTGCCTGCTTTCCATTCTTTCCACAGCTTATGCTGAGCTGCCTGCCTCCTATTTGCATTTGTGCAAGATTGCATTTTTTTTTTCCAGTTAACTAAGCAGTAATAAATTCCAGAGGCCTTTACTGTCTGTCCCCACTGCTCAGCTTCCTCTGGCTCTCAGTTACATTACTCTGTCTTGTAGGGACACAGGAACTGCCATCAATGGCTCAGAGCCATTCACCCATAAGCTGTATCTTGCCTCCAACACTTGATTATTCTGGATTTATAAGCAGCATCCCCAGAAGAAATATTTTTACTTCTTGTGATGTTATTCTTACGGACATAGACATTGCATAAAATCTCATCTTTAGGTGTCATTCCTTTAAAAATCCTGAGAAAGTTATTACAGCTGAAAGTTCTTCAAATGATGGAGGTCCATCTTTGCTGTCAGTGCCTTCTGCTTCTTGTTGTCTGTCCCAAGGTCTGAAGGAGCCCAGCTCCTCAGGAGGACTGTGCCAACAGGTGAGCAGTATCAACAGGAGCAGCCATGGCTGATACACACATCTTTCCCAAAATCAGCAAGTCTCAGCCAGCTGGAGCTGAATACAAAGCACAGAATCACTCAGTGATGCTAGGTATCTCAGATATTAATCTTGTGCCCCTTTCCTCCGTTCTATACACGGCTCTGCATGGCACACCGAATTCCTAGCTGCACCATCCCCCACCACCAAAACCCTTGCAGCCCATCTTCTCCTGCTGTGGGATCAGGAAGGGCAAGAGCAGACTTGGGGCATTGGTGGGTGTGGGGGAAGAACATCAAGTATTTTTTGCCCATCACCAGTCTTCTTATTACCATATTCAAGCACGAACATATAACTGGTAATTATATGGGTTGGGAATGGGGGTCTTGTAACGTGCCACCCCCATATGTCAAAACTCTTGACTGTAGAGCTCTGGCACTAGCACTTTGCTGTGGGCCTGATTTGGCCTACTAGCTGCTGCTAACTTTTCCCAAAGGAAATTCTCAAGCATCAGAGCAGCAGTAAGGCCTGTGAGAGAGACAAGTTTTCCCAAAACATTAGTTTGTAAAACTGTGAGAAAGAATTTAAACAATCTTTTACACCTACTGTTTTTCCCAACTTGTGTATAAGAGGTCTACAAAGAGGTGTTGTTTCTAATTAGTTAATGACAGTGGTAGGGTGTTAATCAAAAGACCAATCATGTCCAGCTGTGTTGTAACTGTCTGTAAAAATAGTGTGTTTTGTTTAATAAACTAGAGGACAGCCTTCTGAAAAACTCAGAGTCTGTGTCATTTGTTACTGCTGCCCCAATACAACAGCGACACCTTGCCTCCTGTTACTCTTTCAAGCATTACTCTGCACCACTGCAACTTTGCTGAGCTAAGAGGGATAAGGAAAGCATGAATACCAGGAGTCAAAGATAAAGTGCCGTAACCCTCATAGGGCACCATAACCCTGGAACATCGTCAAGATGCCATGGATGCACGCCTAGCAACTCAGCCTGACATCCACACAATGACTGGACTGGGGCTATACCTCCCCTTTTTTGCTCCCCACCCACCCCCCAATTTCTCTTCACCTAATTCCCAAACCACTGTTCCCACCTGAACAGGCAGCCTAGACTCACAGTGCCAGGTGCCTGCCAATAACACGCTCTCAGAGGCTGATGGGGTTCCAGACACTTGTTCTCTTCTTCCCCTGTTCCCAAGCAGAAACCTGACTGAGGAGGCACAAGTGACACCCAAGAAGGCTTTGAGCATCAGCACCTTGTTATCTAAAAGCCTCTCACGCCTTTTCTACGTAGCCTCCCATGGGTAGCTCCACACAGCTCTGGCTCTTTCTCTCCTTCTTCTCTCTTCCTTCTGCAGTTCTGGCTAGCTCCTTCCTGTCCCTAGCACAGCCACCTAACCCTGTCTGTCCCTCATACAACATCTTACCCTTTCTGTCCCTCACACAACCTCCTATCCCTTCCTCCTCCCAGCAGGCTCTAACTGACCCTCTACAGCTAACTCACTCTTTTATCACACCCACAGCTGTGAGGGCAAGGCTGTTCCCACTCTTTGGTAATTAACAGAGTTGCAATACATCAGGGTCAAGATTGCCTTCAGCACTATCTCTATCTGTCCTCCCAAAGAAACCCATCCTTTTGCACCCAAACATGGGTCAATACAATGTATAGAACAAGTCCTGAAGCCCATTCATAAAAGCAAAAACAAATTACAAAAGCAGTCCACAACCTCCATGACTCTGAATATACCAGTGCAGAGGAAAGCACTTCCATCCCTGTTGAAAAGGATGCTGTTCAGAATCATGTCCTGCAATGGACAAATAATATTTCAAGGCAAGTGGCAGCAGCTCCACCAGTGAAATAACTTAGAGCAAGGCTCACTGAAGTCCCCTTAGGGATACCCTATAATCAGCCTGACACTGGTGTAGTGGCTTCAGTACCCCACTCTAAGCAAGGGAGCTTGGGCTACGCCTGCAAAGAAGGGAGAGAGGTATCAGCCCTTTGGGCCCAGTCAACTGAGCCCAGCTGCTGATAAAATTCCCTCTGGCAGAGGTCTTCTGACCACAGCCTGGCCAGAGAGCCACACTTGCCACTGGCACTGAGCCCACCCTGAGCTTGGCTAGCCAGGGATATGCTTCTCCTGCTGCTGTGCCTGTGGAGGAGTGAGAAGGAAAGCATGCCAAGTCATGAGTCACAAAAGAAAAAACATCGGTGAATATCAACATTAGGGAAGCCTCTGACACTGGAAAGGACTCAGTCATGGCCAAGTTGATTTATCACACAATACAGTTGTTTTATAGCTCCTGTTTCACCCACTCATTAGAACCTGTGTGAACTGATGCTTCATGGTTAGAAGTGTATGTGTGTATTTTCTTTTTCCCTTACAATCCAGCTTGTTTGAGGATCTGGTGATTTTTCTTTTTTTTCTTGCCGTTAAAAATGTGTGTTTATAACATGGGCTATATAGTCCCTTGATGAAACTATCACCTTGACTGCAGTCCCATCTACATTTAAAGATCTTTAAATAAAACCAAAAAAAAAAAAAAAACCCACACAAAAGCACTGCTTCTCCTCCCTCAGCTTCTGTTTTCTGAAGAAGCATACTCATTTTTTTTTCTGCTGAAAACAAGGAATGCAGGGGATCTTAGTCACTGTCTTTCATTTTTTCCAACCCAAACTGCCTTAGTCTATTTGCTGAACCACTTGGCAGCAACAGTTGCTCGAAAATTAGAGAATTTGTAAAACAAGAAATTATCTGTTCTGCTTGCTACCCCACAGGGATTCAGAACATTCCCTGCTCTTCAGTGGGCTATATATTTTTGCATAGAATAACTCAAGGGGGGAAAAAAAAGAGAGGAAACTAAAGTGTTGTTTGCCAGGTGTTATTCAGCGGTGCTGGACAATAGAATCAACTTGGATCCCAAAAAGTACTGCAGAAATGACCACTGTGAAAGAGCCTTGAGCATGTCAACCTGCTCTGACACACGTATGGAGACAAACATTAATGTCTGTCAAAAGCCACAAAGGAGCAGTATATTTATGGCAAAGTAACAGCAGTCCTCTGAGCCTTTTGCACTCCATACTTCAAAAAAAAAATCAATTTTCTTTGCAAAGTGGTAGAAACCACTCCCCCTCCCCTTGGTTTTTTATCTGTGGTGGATTTAGCTCTGCCTTAGTTCCTTGAATAGAAACCCCTGACTTCAAGCACACAGCGGTGGAAAGGAAAGACCTTTGAAAAGCCAGCCCAGAGCGCCCTCGAACAGCCCTGATGGATCATGGCAAGCCTACAGCAAAAGACCCCTCTTCACATTCCCCTGCCCTTTGGGAGCACCTCTCCTCAGCAAAGCTGGGTGCTTTTCAAGGGCTAATTAAGGCTGCAGTTCCCCTGCAAGGCAGATGGAGGTCACTTGGGAGGAAGGGCCACATACTTGTTTACTCATTGCAAATATCTCTGTACGAAATTCTTCTTTCTTTGGTTACTTATTTGCAGAAGTATCCCAATTTCTTGCGTTTGTAAATTTGTTTTGTTGTATTCCCTCTGTCCTTTTTTTTTTCCTACTCTCAATTATTTCTGATAGGTGCCAGCCAGTATCTGGGTTGTACACAGCTCCCACCACAGTTTCTACCTCCCAGGGAGCCGTATGGTGACACACAGCAAATAACACTGTTCTGCAGCCTGAACTTTGGGTGCAAACTTGGTCTAGAAGAAGAAAGGAAATAGTCAGACTTCAGGATCTTCACATATTTGGGCTTCTGGCTTTCAAAGACAGCTGTTTGGTTTTGATTGTTGAGCATGCCATACTCTTTCTGACCCATACCTTCAAAAAGCGCAGAGCTCCCGACTGCTAGAAAATCATGCTCCTGCAGAGCAGCCCGAGCTCTGTGCGCAAACACTTTGACAGCCTCAGCATCAGATGTTATTTTAAACAATCTTTATCTTCATGTGGTCATGTACCACATACCAGAAAGGAGATTCATGTGGTCAGAACTGAGTGAGCTCCCCTGAAGTCCAGGGATAGGTCTGAGCAGGGGGGCTAATCTCACCTCTTCCCTGCAGCAGCTGCTGTTTAAAAGCAGCATCCCAGGCTTTCCCACCTGGGATACACACAGACCAGTTCAATTGTTTAATTAAAATGGCTTTAATGGCCAAATGGTTTATGGTGGTCTTTTTTTATTTCTCCTTTGTTGTAAAGGGTCATTTTGCACACAAGGAAAGAGTTTTGAAAGGTTTCAAATAAACTCTAGTTGAAGCCATATGGGAAATGTTAAATGACATGTCAAAATATCACTCCTGTTCACTTAAGCAAAGCCAGTTTGTGCTTTCATTTCCTTCATGCCTTAAACCTCTTTCGTGATCAGTTTTCCTCAGTGTCCAGACCCTCCTACATTTTGACTGCATTTCATATGAACTGCAAAATACTGCAGGACAAGATCATGGGTTGCCCTCTGCTCTTGTATATGGTGTTTTATTATTCAGGTCTCAGATAACCAAACATCTATGAACTGCAAGCACTATATTTTAAAAACAGTTTGCAAAAAACGTCAGTGACAGGACACAGCTGGTTGTAATTTAATGACTACAGAGTATTAAGAATAGAAACAATTTCAGAATGCACCAAAATAGCTAGAAATATAAGACCCTTGGCTGACTTAAAGCCTAGCAGTCTCTGTGTGGCTGTGTGAGGGGGATGAATAGAGCAGCTCTCTAAGATCCTTTAATGCCAACAAGCAATTGGCAACCACGCTTTAACCTGCTGATGCAAAGTCCTCTTGGCTTTGTCTTTTATCTGGCTTTTAAGATAGATCTACCCAAGACCTGGCTCACATATGCTCTACTCCGAGTCTATTTCCTGTAGGGTTTTATTACTGTCAGTTGCTGTTGCTGCTGCTTCAGAGGCAAATTCAGATATTAAACGCAGTTGGCTTTAGCTTTGAAGCTGAACAAAGCTCTATGCAGATGTTTGACAGGAAAGACGGTCTTGGATTCCTAACAATTTTCATTTCTGATGGCTAAGGAAGTTTGTGAACAAATACGAATGATGCAAGTGGAATACATAAGGGACAGAAAAACACAGGACAATTCCTGTGGTACTCAGGACTGATACCTATACATTTCTTTTTTATTTTAGGTTTTTCCACTAATAAATGTGTTTAATATTTCAAATTCCATTTAAAAACTGCACAAATAGAAGACTTTGAATACTGAATTAATCTCTGTACTTTCCTTATTGTTTGCACACATTACCTTTTCCAAGAGTACCAAAGAAAAAAAAAGCGGCTAACCCCCCCAAACAACTCCCAAACCCCAAATCCTTTCCTAACTGGTAATGAACTTCAGCCTTTCTAGCCTTTAGCTGGACATATTCTGAGTATCAGCCACTTAGGAAGGTATGGTGTTTCCTTCAAAAATTCCTTACTTAGCTCTGAGACAAACCTACTACCAGTCATGGCTGAAAGGAATAAGGGTGTAAAGTCCTCCCTCCTCCACTGGGCTACATTTGGCCCAGAGGAGTGCAAGTAGCCACACAATTTTCTAGATTACAGTACCAAAATGGAACTCTGGGGATAGCAAGGTTAGTTTGGTTTGTGTGAATAGGGCACAGTCACCATTCTTAGCTGGAAGTCCCTGGCTGTAAACATGTGGCAAGACACAGCCCAGGGACAGCTGCACATCAGTGTATGCAGGCTACACAAGGCAAAGCCTTTTGTTTGTGATAGTTTGAAAATATGACTTTTACAGCCAGATTAGTTCTGTCCTCTTAGCCTTGAGTACTTCCTGTGCATCTTCCCCCTCAGCTACTCAAACCAGGAGTGAGCTAGGGCAAACCATGGTGCTGATTTCTTGCATAAGACCAAGTGGGACAGGTAGAGAAATATGACAGGGCTCCCTAATTTGTGAAGAATCCTAGAATATTCTCTGGTCTTACCCAAGGATCGAGGTGAGCAGCTCCAGGGCAATCCACTTCCGTATCTTGTTCAAAAAGGGACAAGTTGCTGGGGCTGGAAGTTGGGCCAGAAACACAAACATTTTAAATAAGTATCTTACAGGCCAGAAACCCAAAAGGAAAAATGCTAGTGGAAAACAGCAGCAACAAAAACTCATTACTTCAACTTTACTGACCTTTCTTTTATGAAAAATATGTGCATCGCACAGCTGTACAAAAAAATGTAAGTTTTTTAATGTATATTAAAAACTAACCCATGAGCAGTTTTAAGGGAAAATGAAATGTTCTATAGCATTTGTTTCTCAGTGACTTGTCCTGGTGATGTCAGTGCCACCATGGTGCACAGCAAAATCTGCCATGCTAGAATCTAACTTTGCTTTTCTCAAAAGGGCCACTAGCTAGTGGCTTCTTTTTTTTCCTGTCAGATCATTTTTTAAAACCTGTTTGTACCCAAGATATATTTACCAACTCCTGTAATTGTCTGAAACCTGCAGCTTATGAATTAAAGTGACTTTTTTGTCAGCACAGAAACCATCCTCTTGTGGTCCCCTGAGAAGCTGGCAGCAAGACATGCCTCGAGATGTCCAGGCAGCAACGGAGGGAGCCCAAGAACAGGTCAGGTCAGGTCCTGCTGTTTGGGAAATTAGTGTGGGGAGAGCAGGTGAAGATGGGTAATTATGAGGAGAACGGTGAAAGGGAAAGACAAAGCGGGAAAGAGAGATAACAGAGAGAAGTAGATTGAAATTGAGATCAAGTCATGCTGAGGAAGCAGATGGAGGTAAAAGCCAGCAGGGCCAGGTCTGAAAATACAAAGTAAAAAAAATGCAGAAAGACCTCTGAATAATTAGAAGGCTCATTATAACAAGTGATCAATTAATGTACAGAAGTGAGCTCTCACCTCCTGAACTCTGGTCCATGGCTAGACTATCAATAAATCCAGTGGAATTTTTATTGGTTTCAATGGTATTAATCTTTCTAGTTCAAAAAAGCATCCAACATTGTCTTTCGCCTTTACACTTCTGAAATGTTGATTCTTTGGGATTAATAGATGAACTTCTGGAAAAAGAACTCCTTGTCTCCTAAAATAGGACTTTTGGATTTCTAATTTGCTTATGGATTTTGGAATAAGTTACCAGGTATACCTATGCACTTTTCAGGAGGATAAGGCTGGCATAACTCTGGAAGAAAGGCTAATGAACAGCCACCAGTGGGGGTTCCTGTCCTACAGTCTTTGACCTGTGGCCAGAGCAGGAGTGACAATGTCAGAGGGATGTTTAATTTTTACAACTTCTGAAATTTGCAAAAGTAGACCCTCTATTCTAGAAAGCAATTGTCCTCTTCTCCGAGTTCCTGCTGTTCTCAGTGACAAACTTTCAAATAGGTCTAAAGATTTCTGAACTGAATTTTTAAAGTGTGTGACTGGGCTAGGTATATATAAAGCATACGTGAGGTTTCTTAGTCCACTGTCCATCCATCCAGAAGGAGGATCCCTGCTGAGCTAGGCAGTTTTCAGCTATATGACATTGTTCATGCTCTCAAGAACTTAGGTCTCCATAAAGAAGAGAGACAAATTAAGAAAGATTCTTTTGGGTTTCAGATTTCTCCTCCCAAAGAGAAGACTAAGCTCCAGTTCATCTCCCTGAGCCCTACAGGTGACAACAGCACTGGCAGCTGTACCAAGTCCAGCTATCCTCCCTCTCACATTTCTATTGTGAGCACTTCCAGTCCAATTGAAGCCTCTCAGAATAAGGCTTCATTGTGCCCTGGGTGGAAGGAGAATCTGGGGGAACCACCAGAGGTGGTGCAGGGCTTTAACCAAAAATGTAGTGCTGATATTTACTGGGCAAGGGTGTAAATGTACATGGAGAAGGCAAAGCCCTTGCAGAGCACCATGAACAGTCCTTGCCTGGGGCAATGATGGTCTTTGGCCTCCTGAGCACTGGTCAGCAGTGCTGAGGATGATGCACAGTGATCTCAAGTCACATTGCCCACGTGGTAGGAGACAGTGTTGTGGCAGGAGGCTTCTGTAAGGAGCTGAGATAACGGGGTGGTAAAATAGTGCATAAGAGGACATATTATGCTAAAGTGGATGGAGCAAAGTGCTGCAATGAGGCAATGGCCCATAAAAATAATGTCATTTGCCAGTCCAGAGTCATTTCCAGGACTGTAAAATTATTTGCTGGAAAGAGTCAGAATGGGCTGCTGGCTAGGAGCAGTTCCTACTCTGGGCTGACAATCCATCCTCAGCTCTGACCGGTGTGGCAAAGGCAATTCCTGTCAGTCCCTGCTTGGCTGGAGGCTGTGGGCCTGGGGAGCAAGCCTGGCAAACAGGAATAAAAGCAACAGGAAGCCTTAGGGCATTTGGAGTGGTCTTAATTTTTCAAGGGGAGATTTTTCTTTTCCTAGAAAGTCCTTAAGATGCTGATTTCTCCTACTGGATATTACAAAAGCCAGGTCATCCTGTTTTTCTCCTGCTTCATGGGTGGAAAAGAAAACATTCTCTCTTGTTTTCCTCAATGGAACTGGAACAATGCAGCCTTGTTTGCCTTTGTTTTGGTAGCTCCCATGTTAATGCACCAGCATCCCCACTTGTGCCAGCACAGCTGTGGGAATACACAAAATCCCTCTCTCTCCAGCGATCAGTGCCTTCTTTGCAAGTAGAACTCAAAACAATGAAGGCCCTATAGCAACAATGGCATTTGTGTACAAATACAGGACAAGAGAAGAAGAGAGGACAGCAGAATGACAAAGCTGCTCTTGCGCAGCAATGGCTACCTGCTAATTTGAAAACTCACCCCTCTCCCCCAAATAACACCACAGAAATTCAGGCCATAAATTATATGTGAATTTATTTTACTTTGAGAATAAAAATGAAATACCCAAGGATGGATGGAGAGGAGAAAAAGGAAAAAATATCAGGATATGAATGCAATCATTCTTATTTATGCATGATAGTACAGCTTTGTGGATTTCCCCCATCTGTTCTGTTACATAGAACCAAATTGGAGCTAAATGTGCTTTTAGAATAAATCATTATGGCCTAAATTGAACATGATTTACAGGGAAAATAAAGCCATATGTGTTACATTAATTTCTCATTTTTGCTCCATCCCACTTCCACTTGGTTGGATACACGTCATGCTCTGCTCCTAACTGGTGTCACTGATGCTGAAAGTAGAAGGTGACACTACATTTTCCAAAGTGGGCCCAATCTTTCAGCTGTCTATCAAAGAGTGGTGGGAGTGTCCATGGCTCCCAGAGTTTACAAAGGACACTCTCATTAAAACTGCTGCAAACCAGGGGGAAAATATGAATAAGGTAATCAAAGCACAGCAGAGGAGCACCCAGAGAAGAAGGTGAGAAAAGGTATGGCACTACAGGAAATGAAGACCCTCTTGCCCCTGCATGAGGCATCATTAGATAAGCAGATCAAAAGGGGTGTCGTACTAAACCTGCAGTGACAGGGATGTATGTGGATTCGTTCTCTCGATGGTTAGATGATATACTTCAGGAGATGGGGGTTGCTCATGGAAAACATACTTTATTCTCAGGGGTCGTGGGTGCCAGCGTTTGCCATCAGTTGCCAGCCCAACTGCTGGCGTGGTTCTAAGAGGGTTCCAAGAGAGCGAATTTCCTGTTACAGTATATCTTATCCTATTCTGTGTTGAATATTCTATTTACAGTGACTAACCAGTGCGAGACACAAATCCTATAGAATTTACATACAGCCTATGAGAACTACTACATTAGAATAAGGCACTACCTTCTTATGCTAATTTCTATAATCCCTTCTTCCTGCTATCCCTACAGACCCTTTTTCTGCCTGGTCACTGGTATTGCTCAATATCCTATCCCCTGGACTAGCATTTCTTCCCATATCAAAAGTGACCGTCATTTCTACCTCACTCACTGGCCCAATGTTCTCTGAACCTACTGCTAAACAATCATATCTATAAGGTTTCCCTGTATCACCTTCCCCAACAGATGTACATCACCCACTGCAAACTACAGGTTAGGCTTGCAGAAGGTAGAATGGTAAGAGTGAACAGTGTACCTAGAGGGACATTTCTGCTGGAATATTTCTTAACTGAAGAACAACAAGCTTTTCAGGAAAGATTAAAACAGCAGGAAAAGTCCCTACAGACTCTGCTGCTGCATGTTTACTGGTGAATAAATATGATGTGGAATCCTGTTAGGGCTCTTTTGCAGAGTACTCAGGCAATTTTTAAGACATGGTATTCTCTGAAATGGGCAGGATAAGTGCTTGAGCTAAATTCCCCCCATTTTTGCATCCCAGCTTCTACTACATAAAGATGTGCTGAAGATCTATTTTTTTATATTTCTTGGAAAAAATTCTTTGTATTGGTTGTATCCCCTCTGGAAGCTGATATACCTGAGTTTTATATCTGTTTGAAGATCACAAGGAAAACAGAAGGAATAGTCATGTTTACAGAGTGCACAAAGACATTGCTTTGCATTTTAATGAGGGATGACAGCAAACAGCTCTCTCTGTTTTCTTCTAAATGCGGTGAGCTCGTGAATATTATGTTACTTTCACTGATTTTGTCTCCTACGTCCTTGAACTCTTTTCCTCTTATGTGTTGAAAGGCTGATAGAAACCGTGTCTTTGACTCGAAGACTTATACCCACAGCTCTATCAGCCACACTGTGAAGCAGAGATCACCCAACTGTCTTTCACCTAACTTGCTTCAGGACTGCCAGCACTCTGCCTGCTGCAGGCTCTGGAAAAGTGACTGGCTACTGCATGGAGATACCCACAGTGTTTCCCATCCCATTTCGACATACCTTTCCAAAATGCTTCTGAATTCCAGGATGAATATTTGCTTTGGTCCTCCGAAATCAGCTTCTTCTATAACACACCTGTCTGTCCCATTTAGGTCACTGCCACTGGTGGCTGGTCACTGAGGGTTGAAGGGGTGAATTGCAGGCAAAATAGAAATTTTACATGGAAGGTGTCTGGAGACAGAATGATGCATGGATAGACAAGTGGGAAACATTTCACACAGCGGGGAGCTTTTGATATTGTGCCAGGATTTTCTAGCAGCATCTTCCTGCTTTATGTGGTTGTGCCCTGATGGCTTGGAGAAACTACCTGTAAACTGTCCTTTTGCTCAGGTTGTGGGTTTCTCTTGTAGGTCTCCATCCTTCATTTGGCACTGCCTCATGCCCATCCACTAGTTTTACTTGTCTCCAGGAACCCAGAGGGAACATTTCTCGCCAAGTAACCTGCGTGAAATAGGCAATTTTGCATTTTACATTATTTTTTTAACTTGTGTTGGTTGTCTACTTTTAGCTTTTGGCCACATATTCAGTGATAAATGAAGTTGGTGCTAACCATTTTTTTTCTTGGCTCAGATTCCACTGAGCAAAATATAATTTACTACGGAAAAACATCACTGTATTAAATCCCACAGGGCATTGGATTTATTTGTTCCTAAACAATTTCCCAATCCAAAATACTGCAAATACACAGAGTTCTACCAGTTGGTGTAGCAGCTACACGAGCTTAAAGCAAACACAAGCAGCCAGTGCAGCTTTAGACACTGATGGCAAAGGTGAACTCTTCGGTCTGCTGCCTCCCAGACTCTCTTCCATCATTGCTCATGAGCAAATGAGGTGCACAAACTCTCTGATTGGGTTCACCCACCTGCTGTTGAGGGTATTAGTGAGGCAGGATTGCAGAGCTCATCTGTCTGCATGCAGATAATTCACAGCCTCTTAACCCCACAGACTATTGAATGCCTCACCTGGGCTTCCACTGAGTACAGTGGGCACGGGAGCAGCTTCTTCACAGTGTGATCATGCTTTCCCCACGACAGGGAAAGTGCCTCTGTTATCTTGAGAAAAGCCCTTATTTTGTTATAGTGTCCGATGTACTTCTGTAACACGGGATGGAGCTGTTTGAAGTGGCCGACCCAGCACATTGCAGGGATTCCTGATGACCTGGGGGGGATGAAAGGCCATCAGAGCTACCAGAAGGCTGCCTCGTTCTCTGGCTCCAGTGCAGACATTCAACGAGTGGAGAGTTTAGGAGAGTGCATTTCATCCTCTCACGCACAAGTCAGTATGGACAGATGGCTAAACATTCACAATCTTCCTTGCCCTTCTCTCCTGTTCAGTTGGAGGCTCTGGTTCAGAAATGCTGTTCCACTACATGGATAGCTCTTTTTGAACTTTCTGTCCTTCACATAAATCACTGTCTTGGTTTTGCTGCATAATAGGAATCCCTGAAGCTGAGCAGGCAGGAGCTGACAGAGGAGGGATGTGGTTGCAGAGGAACGGTTCTTCTGAGAAGGAGAGGTGAGGGTGAACCCATGGAGAAAGTGCTACATCACCTGTGGCCTGCCACCTCGTATAACAAGGATATGATTTGCTAGGAGAAGCACAGAGGAGAGCAAAGAAGTCATAAAATTCTCATTACAAAAATAAATCTTCCCCTTCTCTGCGGCTGTGATAGTGTCCAGAGCAGAAACACAGTAAAGATTATCTCCTCAAATATGGATGCAGCAATGCTTAGGCACTTCTGTAAGAGGAATGCATAAATAGAGTCATAGAGAAATAAAAGACAGGCAGTTCAGTCTTTCTCTCCATCAGTATTCAGTGGAAAGCACAATAGGGCTGGATACCTAGTCTGTATTCTCAAAAATCTCACCTCTCTGCTGCACACTATTTTCTGTGGCAACCAGGGCAGCACTAGAGATTTGGCTACCTCAAATTAGGCACAAACATAGTAATGACCTACTTTCCAAAGACATCAAGTGCTTGCAGCTCCCAATAGATCTGTGTGAACTTGCTCCTTTTTGGAAACAAAACCTCATGCTTCTTTACAATCACACGTGAAAATATAGCTGCAGCTGTTTCACTAGGCCACGAGATTTTCTCCCATGTGAAGTCCACAAAAACCCAGGCTTCCATCTTCAGTTTTATGAAATCTCTGGGTTTCAGCTACAGCTTCCCTGGAACTGGGAGTACTGTGAGTAACTCATACCCACTGCTGTTTGGCTCAGCACATGAAATGCAATATGTAAAACACCAGCCGTCCGGGTTAGCGACAGATGAAGGATTGTACAGTAGAGATAGGAGGTTTGCTGTCCTCTTCTTGGAAACACGAGCTTTACCAACAAATCCCGGTTGCTTTTCAACATCTAAATTTCACAGCACATCTGTTGTGTCTCTGCTAATGAAACTTGTTTTTTAGAGAAATGTGCTCATGTCTGGGTCACTACTGCGGGTACATCTGTCATGTATAAAGTAACTAATCTAGTTATTTTATGAGCTAAATAAAGAAAGACTTCCAAGGCTATTGATACACATTCTCACAAACATTGGCTGATTTTCCTGCTTCTGCTTACTACTGGAGTTACAGTCAAGTGGGAAGGAGGGAGAAAATAATAAGAATAGTTCTGCCACTTAATGAGAAACCAGTCTGTGGCATCCCAAATGTAGGACTATAGTGCTTGTTATATTACTTTCCTCTTGCTTTATTTTTGGTTATTTTTTTTTCCAACAGAAACCCCTAGAGGGAACACTTTGTTAAGCCATGTCACAAATAACAGTACCTGAAGCGTATTTCTGTATTAGTGCATGGAAAATATCTAGCTAGAGAGTGAAGGGCTCTGGAGGGAAATTGTTTGACGGTGAACCAGTGATATGGTCAAACAACAAAAGAAAAAGACCATTATTGGGTCTGGTGAATAATTAATTTGTCTCTATATTGAGACAAAAGTCTCTGATGGTTCCTTTCTACTGGTTGTGGTTAAATATCTGTAAAGGAAACAGAAATCCTTAAGACAGCACACTGTCAAGCCTCAAGAAGTTTGAAGTAGATACAGTCATGTCTGTGCCCTTCCTACTGTGCATCTTCCAGCATTACTACCTAGTTACATGAGCAGAGATTTATGCACCATTAATTTTTTCTTACAGCTGACAAGGCCAAAGAGAACGGCAATGGAGAAATTAAACGTAAAATGTTACCTTGACTGCATCTTTAAAAGAATCACTCCACTAACAGCACCAAATTAACTCCTGCAAAAACCATAACTCAAAGGCCCTTGGGCATACATAACATTTTGTATCACAGTATGCCATGGTAACTTTTATGTCTGGTTGTATTCCTGTACTGTAACTGAAATATAGTTACTGAGGGAACCATAACCTTGTATTATCCTGACTTATTTCAACATGCCAAGCCCCAGCCACAGGATTGCTAGTGCATGGGCTTTCCTATATATAGTGACAAGGAATATGCTCTGCTGCTTTTTATTGACCAAGCCTTATGCTTATAGTAGAATCATCTTGTGGGGCAGCAAAAGAAGCCAGCAGATTCAGTTTCAGGAATTCATATTGCAAGCACTCCATCAAATACTTAGATTTGGACATATCATGGTCGTTTTACAAGGTTGGTTTTAAATATCAGCATTCTCAATATGTTTTGACTGGTAAATACACCTAAAGAATAGATTCTTCCTGTCAGATGTACCAAACCTCTCATAGTAGATGCTGAAGGACAGAAATCAGTTCTGTTCTCATTGCTTGGCTGGAGAAAAACTACTAATAATTACAGTAATAACTGCTATTATCAGACTATGTGGTCTCCTACTGTTGCAGCTGCCTTGCTAACTGCAATTGTGTCAGCAAACAGGTTCTGGCCTCCAGGTCAGGTGGAGCAGATGTGTCCTCCAGAGCAGGCAGCACTGTCCACATGAGTATCATTTACCTCTTGATAAAGACATGCAACTCCTCTGGGCCCCATATGACACCCTTGTATCTCTAAGGCACAATTATTGTTTGGTTCTAGAGTTCTCTACCTGCTGAAGCGTCTGTAAGAATATGAGGGCTGTGCTGTCACTTACTATAGGGGAGAATTTTACAGTATGAAACTAAAGTTAGCTATTGCTTCTGTGAGAGGTTTGCTGGGGAAGCCTTGGGGCAGTGTAAAAAAGCAGGTAGTCAATTCTAGCACATATTTTTCTATGCTGCCTTGTGGGAGATGTCCCCAGGGAAATGTACCCGCAGCAGAGCTCATTCAACATTGAGTGGTGCTAATCAAAGTGAGACATTGAGGTGAGCAAGCATTTGGACAGTGTGGCATGTCAAGGGAGGAGGTGCTA
Organism: Nicator chloris; assembly: GCA_013400495.1. NCBI lineage: Eukaryota > Metazoa > Chordata > Aves > Passeriformes > Pycnonotidae > Nicator > Nicator chloris. The sequence goes on along the minus strand of WAAE01011695.1, from coordinate 156,385 downwards.
GAGGTGCATGATGGTGTTACTGATGCCTGTAGCCTAGGCTAAAAAAGGGCTTGTGCTTGGTGTCAGAGAAGGAAGCAGTTCCTTCTACTTATGCCTTCTCCTCATGAGTCGCAGGGGCCACCATGATGGAAAGCAGCTTGGCAGAAAAAGCATTTGAGAGTTCCACTGTACTGCTGAAAAACTGCCCTGGAAGAAGTAAATTTTGGAAAAATTCTATATATGTGTATACATACATATATATTCTGAAAATATTTGATTTTTTTTTTACATGCTGTACAGCACCCCGTATGAATCCAGTACTGCCGGTTCAATGGGAAACTCAGTTGTCTAACAATGGATGAATAATGCAGTGAAGAAGATGTTTCTTCCATCTACCTTTCCTCTGTGTGCCAGAAAGGCTCTCATGTCTATTGGTTGTTAACTGGCATATTCTTGCTAAAATCTCCCGTGCCTCACAGTATGCTAAAAAATAGGTTTGTCCCCCCAAAACAAGATAATCCCTGCCCTGTATTAACCATCCAAAGCTAAAATACTGTGGAAAATAGGTCTAATGTGTCTTTCAGACACATGAATGTACAAGATCCTGTGACTGCTAGACAAAACCAGAAACCAGAATTTAAAGTAGCTTTTGTTCCCCCGCTTTTGTTTTTCTCTCTTATTTCACACATGCATTTGTTTAACTTGTAACGCATTAGCTTCAATTAATTTGAACTTTTTCTTCACTTTGTGGGCATGAACATAAGCAGCTCTGACACACGTGCTTCCTAAGAGTATAGTTTCATTGAAGTGAAATCATCTAATCAAGTCATTATTAGAGTGGCTTTGGTTTTACTTGAAATGGCTGCAAAATTATTTGAATGAAAGCCTTATAGAAAACAATCACATTTTTTATTATTTTCTCAAGAAACACCACAATATTATCACGCCCCATAGTGTCAGCTTTTCCAGTGTATCATGGAGAGGAAAGCCAGTCATTTGGGCTCATGGACTGCAGAAGCAGCTGCTGCCCTGTGTTTGTACTGTTCCCTGCAGAGGGTGCAAGAACAGCCTGGCTTTCCATGGCTAACATAAATATGAGTGCTTGGGAAAAGCCTGCAAGGGTGAGCACCTTGCAGGGGACGGTGCTTGTGCTGTGCCACCTTGGCACAGCAAGGGGGACAGAAAACGCCACCGGGCAGAATCTTTGGCTGCCACAAATTGCCTTAATGTCAGGAACACCAGCCTTTACTTTACACTGTCAAAAATCATCCATCAGAGCAATACAAAATGCCAAACAAACCATGGAAAAACAAGCCCGTGTACAGTCTGTGGGAAAGAAGAAAATCTTTCTCCTAGAATTAGTCTTTGCATATGAATTTCTCCTTTTTACAGGTAAAATATTTTCCACTCATGGATATAATTCATAGTTATCAGCCATGATATTTGCTTACTGATGGAAGAATCAATATTCCCTGATATATTTTAAATCCCTCTCTAAACATAAGTAAATGTAAGAAAAAGTGATTAGAATTTGAGCACCCAAACCTTTAAAGAACAAAAATCAAGTTGTGTCTGACAAACAGATATTACAATTCTTCCATTCTTCCAAAATTTCAGTGTTACTAACTGTAGCTGTTGTATAGCTTAATTATGAAGTAAGAATAACAGTGTACAGTAGCTTCTTTTACCCTGGACTTCATATTCTACCTTCAGTCACGATAAAGCATTTTACTGAATAACAGCAAACCTATCACCAGGTTGAAGCCTTTGTTTCTTTTGTTGTTCTCACCATTCAGATACTTCTGGTTTTGATTTGCCAAAACATTCCTGAACCAAAGCTTTGAAACACAATGCAACGTGAAACTTGGAAAAAAATTTTTCCAATCTCTACAAATCTTTGCGGACATTTGAGCCAAAAATCTCTATCCAAAGATCTGCAAATGCTGGGAAGTATTACCTCTAATCCTCACATTTCGGACCCATCTCTTATTGGACTAAAAATAGGCGAGCTGGGTGGCTTGACATAAAGTGTCAGACTATGTAAACTACTCTGAAATTGCTTGGGATGATTCATTCTCCTACTCTTCTCTTGCTCCTCAAAGCCAGGATTTATGAAATTTTATTTCAAGTCAAACCCATACCATTTTTCATCAAGTGGCACTTGCCCTACATTATTTCCAATCACCTTGTGTCCAGTACAGTCCACTAATACTGAGAACGTCCTTTGTGTATTGATGCTGTTCTCTTCTAGAATTTGCTTCCCCTTTGCCCTGATTTTCTACAGCTATTGAAAAACTTCAGTCAGTACAGGATAAAAAGCTCTCAGTTTGCAAGATGACTTATTTTTGCTTGGGCAGGCCAAGCAGCAAGGAGCAGACCTGAGTACTAGTCTCTCTGTTTCTCTCTGTCCCAGAGAACTGCGTTCCAGTTGGAAACATGCCTTTGCAAGGGCATCGTGTCTGGGGAAGTAAAAGAGTTAGGAGGATCTGGAGGGGTAAGTCTCTAACTGCATGAAGCCATGAGTCCAGTACTGCTATCCTGACTCTTGTGAAGGGCATCCTGCTGGACCTGAGACTCTGCAGGGCGTAGGATGGGACAGGGCATAGGGACCTGTTGGCACATAGTTAGATGATACATAAATATCCCAGTAACAGGACAATGAGGATTTTAGCAGGACAACACTGTGAAGCAAGGCCACAACTTGTGTGACTGCAGACAAAAGACAAAGCTATACCTTAACCTCTATAGGTCCTTTGAGAATTGTGTGCTGGCCCTGCATACAATGTATTCTTATCTCTAGTCCTCTCAGTCAACTTTTGTCTCATCCTTGGTTACTTCCCTGTGCCAGCTGAGACTGGGGCTGAGCCCTGGGACACACAGGTGCCCTCGGGGCTGAGAGTGTAAAATGGGGACAGGAAGCAGGGAGGGAAGGGAAAGCAGTTTGATCAACCTGGCAAACCAAACAGTTTCTCCTTCTGACCAGCCCAGTTAGGAACTGGGTTGTTTGTCCATTCAGGGAAGGTAGCTATGAATCTAATTCTCTCTTTATTTATGCTGTCCTGAATCAGGGCTACCAACATTGGGGTGGATGAGGGGGATGTAACAAGTTCTAAGGGAGGAGAATTGAAATTCCATCTTCTCTTCTCTTCTCTTCTCTTCTCTTCTCTTCTCTTCTCTTCTCTTCTCTTCTCTTCTCTTCTCTTCTCTTCTCTTCTCTTCTCTTCTCTTCTCTTCTCTTCTCTTCTCTTCTCTTCTCTTCTCTTCTCTGTTTAAAACAAGTGAAAGCTGTCAGCATAGAATAAATAATAATAATAATAATGGATAGTTATTAAAATAATACTATATAAAGCAACTTTGGACAAGTCACTACATTATCCTTGTTCTCTGCTTTAGACATCTCATTTTGCATGCAAGTCACTTCAACAGGATGGGGGGCATCAACCGTAGACAGCTTCAAAGATTTTGAGAAAACAAGGAAATTTATTGGGAAGTTTTCACCACTGCAAGCATCACAAACCACCTTACAAAATACAAAAGAGCAAGCCTGCATGAAAACTGCCCCAGGCTCTATGAACGTAGATCATCTTGCAGAGTAGGTCCTGCTCTGGTGAGACTCTGCTCCATGGCAATCCAAGATGTCCTTGCATGTCCTTTAAATTAAACAGGTGGACATAGAGGAAGATTAAAATCTGATGGTTTGTATCAGAGGTCAGAAAATTCGAGTTCAAGAGTGGCCCTTAAATGCTGAGAATCTTGTTTGTTTGTTGTTGGGGTTTGGGGTTTTTCTAGAAATGCTAAAGTTTTAACTGTAGAGAAAAAATTATTTGTATTGACGTCTGTGCCTCTGCAGTATTCCTTCCTCTGAAAAGAAAGATAATGGTTTAGAGCAGAGGAAGAACAAACAACCGAGTACAAGGAAATTTCCATAGTACTTTTTTGGCAATATTGCCAACTGGCTTTGAAGATTTAGACCCTATTGCTATCCATTTTTTTTGGAAATAACTTCTGAGAAGGCCAAAGACAAATTTCAGCTCATTACAGTAATTGCAGCTATAGTCAGTCCAAGCAATTCTCAAACGTTTATCTGTCAGCACCATCCACTTAGTCCCTGACACTGTGGCCGGCTGGAAAACTACTGCAGCTAAAAAACATACTATATGCAGATCACTTTGATTTCTTCAAATACCTTGCTGCAATGCAGAGGCAGTTTCTCTACAATTTCTACAGTTTTTTTGTGTACTCATGAGAACACTCACCATGGAGTCCCAAGCAAAACCATTCCCAGGGACAAACAGCCTCCTGTGCTGGCTTATAGACGGATTTGGTTTTTTCTTTTATTGTTTTTTAGATTTATTTGTACCTGAGTGGAAGCCTGACTTGCTAGGCAGAATCAGGGGGCTGCCAGAACAGAGGTGATTGATGCTATAAAAAAAGTAACAGAGTATAATGGGCCTGAACTTACACTTTTAAATTAGTGGTGATTTTGCCTGTGACTTCCAAGAAAATAGTGGACCAATTTGCTCAATATTTATAAGCCCAGGAGAGCGCTGAGAATGAGGTCCAGCACAGTAAGAGGCACAGTCTGCAATAAACCAAGTGCTGCATCCATGGCAACTCACAACACAGTTAATAATTTTTCAACATAAAAAGAAAGATATTTATCAGGGCCACCGAAGGAGAAGCAATTTACAAAATTGACTGAAGTGAAGGCATTTCACATCTGTTGTGTTTTTCATGGCTTTGGTCTTTTGTTGGAACCTCACTTGCTCACTGGGCTGCTCAGGGAGTGAGGATAGCCCCCGGCAAGGATTTTGCCATCCCTGGGCAGCTGGTGGAGTGAAGTGACCTATAGAGGTCACTCCCCTTCTCCTCTTTACAGACAGACATCCCTTTGCTGGGGTGCAGTCATGTTGGGCACTACTCAAATACACAGTGCTTCTTTTGTGGGCCAGTGCATATTGGGCTTTGAAAATCCTACTCACTTCAAAAGATAGAGCAGAACAAAAATTAGGGTCTGAATTTTATAGATATGAAACTGAATCTGGCAGATACTAAACGCTTCCCCCACGGCCCTGGACAGAGCTAGGAAAATCTCTCGACATATCCCAAGTGTCAAGCCAAAGTCCAGACTTAAACACCATCTTTCCTTCAAATAATCAATTTTAATAGCTGTATTTAACACAGCATTTCCCATACCAGGGAGATAAATTATTCCTGGCTGATATGTCGGTCATGTTGTTTCATACTGTGTGCAAAACACTCCACATGTATTATGTAGTAGTGGCCATAATTTCCCAGTAGCATGCAGCTTTCCCTACTCTGCTGGTGAAAAGCAGCAAAATTGCTCTCATCCCTGCAAGTAGTAGGCTATCTCCATGGTGTTCCTACTGAGCAGTTGTATTGTAGCTTCTTTCCAAGCTGGGGTGGTTTAGTTCTCTTCCAAATTGCTACTGTTGGGATGGTGTCACCAGTGGATCTCAAATGAAAACATCAAGTTCCTACCATATGTTGATGTATTTGTTATTTTATGAAACCTTGGTGCATCTGGATAAGTCAATCAAGGTTAAACGTCCTTTTATTAAGAAGTTCTGTTAAGGGCATTGGCACATCTCTTTTTCCACACACTTGATTTTTGTGGGCTGTGTTGGTTAGCACTAAAACTGAGATACCACCACAGCAACTCCCTTGAAGCAAAAACAGTGATCTTAATCCCATCCCTGGTTTTGGACAAATCATGGTACTAAAGGCTACAATGAGCTATACAAAAAAAAAAAAAGCCCTTTTTGTTTCTCTCAAGAATCATATATAGAAAGAGAACTGAGAATGTTCAATTTCTGCTGGAGAGACGGTTATGTAGGACCTGGCTGTTTCCTTGACACTGCTTTCCACAGAAACACAATAAACTGGTAGTAGCCACTGATATGTTTCTGTGGACATTAATTCTGCAGTGTGTGCACAAACAGCCATGAGCAATGCCCAGCAGACCTGCATTGGAAAAGTACCCTGAGGCTGTGATGCCTCAAGGTTTGGACACAAACCTAGATGGAATGGCTCAAGGGAGGCAGAAATATTAACCAAATCTGATGCTAGGTGAGGTATTTGCAGAGTATAATAAGTTCAGGGAAGAGGTTCAGTAGAAGTACATGCTGCACAGTACTGGCAATATTTTCTTCACTACAACCATCACAAAAATCAGAAAGCTGGACCTTCATTTCTTTGCAGCTTGAGGTGTTTTCCACAGAGAGAAAAACACCACTGCAGTCAGACTGCCTAGAGGCAAGGATGGGTGAAGCCATATCTTCTTCTTGCTAAAGTTAATATATATATATATAAGACAGAGAAATACACCCACTGGGGACCCACACCTGAAGGCCAACATAACTAATGGAGTTTTAACAAAAAATATGCTCTTCAGAGTGCTTTCCAAGTTATTAAGCATGAAAAGGGTCTTATTCAAGGAGTTTCACTCAAGTGAAGAGGCATCTAGTAAAAAAATCTACAGCACGTAAACACTCAAAGCCATTTTTATCAACAGATAACAGCTTTACCTTATCACCATAATTTCTCTGAACATGGGAGTTTAAAAACAGAAGAGTGAATTGACATGAAAAGAGTCTTTGGTGACAGGAAAGAGGAAGCAATGTGACACAAAGAACATCCTTAGGACCAATTTGCTTCCCTGTATATCATGATTTAGGGGAATGAATAGGCATTAATGTGAATAATTTTTCTGACAAGACAAAATGTGGAGTTGCCAGTCCAGACTAAATGATGTTCAGAATCATGCAGCTATATTAAGAGAGAAGGCAAATGAATGGTTTATGCATATAAATTCAGTGTAAGGAAATCTAAGGTAATGAGGCTAGGCAGAATAAAAAAGGAGACAGGAGAGAAGGGAAAAGGAAATATGCTCTCTCTGGCCATATGCTTAGGGCACTGAGCAGGGAGACAACCAGATGGTGTGGCTCAGAGTAAAGTATAGTTCTCTGACTTTTAACCGATACATTAACGTACACTGGATATATAACGTATTTTAGAAGACATAGGACACCTTTTTCCATGAAAAGGACAGAAATTATTTAATCTTTTTCTGAACCTACATGTTTCTTGTTTAAGGCTGTCCATCTTTGGATATGTTATGAACCTTAATCTGGAGCCGTATTGAGGCTTCTTTTAAAAGATTAAACTATTACTCCTTCTGATCTTTGGAAAGGCAAAAAAAAAAAAAAAAAAAGGCACTCAAAACACTCAAGAGGGAATTGTCTGTTCCGGTTTTTATTCAGAAAGTCCTTTGATATGGAAATCATTGGCTTTAACTCCTGTAGCCTCTAGCCCCTAACTCAGATCATGCGTGCAAATGCCTGGACCTGTTGCCCACTGCGATCAAGGAGTAACGTGCTCTCTGTTCCTTTTCACACCCATCCTGTCCCTCTTCTCTCTGGCGATAGCTGAGTCTGCCCACCAGCCCAAGGACTGCATCTGTCTGGATCCAATGAATCCCTGCTGCCTGTTCTCCCAGGAAGGACTGCTGTGCAGGTACGGCTACAGAGAGCAGATGTGAATGTCTAGCCCAGAGGCTGTCAGCGTATCTGCTTAGACACACCATAATGAATGGAAATGCCACATTACCAGCAGGTGACCTGCCAGCAGGCTCATTTGCTGACTAACCTGCTGTCCCCAGGGACACATTCGTTTGTCTGCCATCACTAAATGCTCCAAGATCGAGCAAAAGGAGTTGTGGAGAGACTGCCACTGCTTACACAGGTACCCAAGAAAGGGCTTCCCAAAGCCCTCTTGGGGCTGACAAGCAATATCTCCCAGTAAGGTCTAGCACAGTGTCCTACTGCTGCATCACTGCAGTTGTTGCAGGCCCTGCTCTGGACCTTTGTTGGTTCTGAGGATTTATTTTCTCTTCCAGAGGGTGGCTTGCACACTCCTGTTTGGTGCTCCACCCCTTGTGACTGCTCTCGTTACATAAAGCCACAGTCAGACCCTATTCTTCCCTTTCAGACCCAAACCACTTTGGTTTTGAGTACTAGGCTTTCACTTTTGTTGATTTGTCCTATTGCCCCCCATCCCACACATACATTTCTATTTATTTTTTTCTCTGGGATCTACCTGAATATTTTGAGGTCAAAGGGAAACTTAAGAGTATTTAATTTCATTAGGACCAGGTTGATAAATATGTCTAATATGAAGAATGTATAAGAATAGTGCCCACAGTCAGACATCCAGGGAAAATTAAGAAAAAGATAAAGATATATATGGTACATCCCCTGAGTGCTATCCCCACCTTCACCTATTTTCCACTTAGAGGATTTCCTGAGCCTAATGCAGTTTCCCTGTTTAGTCACCTTCAAGAGATTTCTCTTCAAACTACTTATTCAGGGATTCAGATGTGCATCCACCTAAACCTTTTTGCATCCACATCACTCAGTCCTTTGTGGGATGCAGAATACCAAGGCTGTTATTTGGTGAGGCAGTGTTGTGCTGGGGAACAGGTTATGCAAGCATATGAGCTACGCATTTACTTGCCTAGGGTGATGAATTTCAATGCATTGGAAGATTTTTAAACCAGTCTAGAGCAACAGCAAGCTGCCTCAGAGTCAGAGTCTGCAACAGTGAAGAAAAGGTCTCCCAGAGAATGCAAATGGTTAGATGTAGCTCTGCGTGTGGGGAAGGCTGCCCTGTTTTGCAGTGTGCCCAGTTATAGCTGTACCTTTTCCTCACCTCCTCCAGGCACTTGCAGGATGGACTGTGAGTATTCAACACTATTGTGTTTCAAAGTTGTAACCCCCCACACCCCTTAAATAGCTTTTCCTGGTTCAGAGAGAAAGAGCTACAGAAATTTTGAGGGATTTCTCAAGCAAGACAGTCTGAGCCAAAATGATCACATAGTTCCTCAAGATACTGTGGTCAGATTTCAGCAACCATCTTTTCTCCACCTGAGCAGGGAAGAAGCGGAGAGGAAAAAAAACCTTAGAATGGGAATAAGAATATCAGTGATGCCAAACCCCCGAAGCATGCTGTTCACACGGGTGGTGCTGCAGAGCCCTAAAAACAAAGCTGCTTCTGACACCCATGGAGGCAGGCTTACACAAGAAGGAGCTCACCTGAAAATCCCATCCAGCATTAAAGTGATAAAATATAAAATGAAAGCTCTCCCTGTTGCAGTCAAGCAACATAAGCATTCCTGGAAGATCCAGTAAATCAAGACAGATGCAAGAAAACTTGGATTAGCTGCAGCAAGACCACTCTAAGCCACCAACTTGAGGGGTCTGATGGAGGGACCTACTGTCCTGTCCTGAAGCTTCCCTCTGCTCTGTGGAGGATAAGAAGGGAAGCTTGAGGGGTCTGATGGAGGGACCTACTGTCCTGTCCTGAAGCTTCCCTCTGCTCTGTGGAGGATAAGAAGGGATATGCGGCTCAGCTGCACCCAAAACAGTGCCTTTCATCAGCTCAAAGTACGAAAAGCTGCATGAGAAAACTATTGCATACAATCAAAACTTGGACACTTTTCTTCCTGAAATTAGGGGGGAAAGGAGTGAAGAGCTGACACGGAAGTCAATTAGCTTCCTTTTCAAATGCAGTGATTTAATCCAGTCCCACCAGAGGAGAGGATAATGGTCAGATAAACCCAACTGGTAGACAGAAATCTGTAGCAAACCCAACATCACAATTCCACAATCAACTTCACTGAACACAGTATGCCTGGGGCATACAAACTGAGCAGCAACTAAAAAAGCAAAATTTAGGATGTGCAAAGGAAGCAAACAAATAAGCAGTGATACTGTCTCCCTGTTTAAGTCTTGCACAGTGTGTGTTTGGTAATGCATCCGTGGCTGGATGCTGGGGTTTGATGGACTGCAGGCTGCTCCCAGCAGCATCTTTGCCGTCACTTCCACTGCAGCTCCCTGCAAGGCTCCCTCTTGCACATCACCACGGGGCTGAAAGTGCCTTTCCTCCTGCCTAGAGTGAGGGGGGAAGAGGAGGAGCTGTCAGCTGACAAGACAGGGAAGTTGCTTTGGCTTTATGCAGCAAAGAGGTACTAGTCTCTCCATAACACCTCCTGTTGCCCCACATGCCCTCCCTACAGCAGCTCCCCACCCGCTCCACCAGGCACAGCTGTAAACTGGGCTGTCCAATCAGGGTTTTTTTCTTTTGTGCCTCCATCAAGTGGCAAACTGGTTATCCTGTGCTTTAAACTCTGTGGTCAAGATGCCCACAAAAATTTGCACTCACAGAGCTGAGCAACAGTACAGAAATCACTCTCACCACAATTTTTTTCTGCTAAAAAGGCTCCTGTCACAAAGATCACAACCTGTATGTTATGGCAATTACAAAGAATAATGGAGATGGCTTGGGATTTTTCTCTTTTTTTTTAATGGTGACAGAGCAGTAGGAAGAGATGTTCAACTTGGAGTACATTTCCAAATTTTCCCCCGGGCTACATGGCCCCAGCCTCATAAGCAGTGTGGGGAGTTGGATGTGGAGTGCCAGTGTTAGAAGCATGCCCTGAGCTGGATGCAGGAAAGCAGGCAGCAGCTGGAGCTGTACCATATAACATCTCACATCAGTTAGATGATACTTTTGCAGCTTTTCACACTTGTTTTTAATATGCCAAGGTTTTTTCCTATGAATACCTACAAATGTTCTGTCTCGTAAGAAGGGCATCTTTCAACTGTATCATCCCCTCTTCATAGTTTTAGTGAATTTTCTTTTTCTAACTCGAAAACCTCACTTTCTACATATAAACAGATCATTTTGCTACAGTGCTTTCATCTCAGCACACTTTTGCTCAGTCATAGATGTTTCACGTGGGTTTGCTTTCCCAGCTTTGATTATTTAGGCTCCTTTCTCCATCAGGTGTTGTATCCATGCACTGCCTTTCCTTTGCCATGAAAAGCAATTGGGCATATGACAAGGCAGACTTGTGAGATACTGTGTCATAAGAAAGTGGTTTTCATGCTCCTCCAAGTCTTTGAAAAAGAGCAAAAATATCCAGAGCAGAAGATAACGTGAGAAGGAAGTTAAAACAATTTTCTGGGTTATTTTGCTTTTCAACAGCTCTAATTCATTGCTGCATGATCAGCAAAAAACAGGCAGTGACAATGGGCAGGGAATTTGGAAGACCTAAGAAAAAACACGATGTCTGCAAGACTTAGAAATGCAGAGAACAGATTATACTTGGCGAAGCACTGAGATACATTTTTTAAGCTCAGAAGTAGACATGGACTCTGTATGGAAACCATCCTGGTCTCCTTTCAGAGATGAGGCACAGAAATTTGCAACTGGGGCAAGCAATCTGGGTGTCCTTTAACAGTCAGGTGTGACATTGTGAGGTTTCCCATCATGATCACAGACAATCTGCTTCCAAAAATTATTCAGGACAGAGGAAGCACAGTGCCCTTCTGGAAGGTAGAAAATGAGGACATGGCAGGCTCTCAGGACAGCCAAGCCCAGAAGGCAGGTTGCACTGAAGCCTTCTCAGGCATCCACAAAGAGCTGTCCTGTGGGGCCAGTGAGAGCTCAGTCAAGGTTTCTTGTACGCTGAGGTGAGTGGGGAAGGCTTGACTGCTCAGTAAAGCACACAGAAGGCAAATTGATGATCTCTGCCTATGCAGGGTGTTTGAAATCTACACCCTGTCAGACTAGTGGTCTGTGCATGACGGGTTCCTCCAAGGTAAACCTGGGCTTGACACAGCCTGCAGGTAATCCCTGTGCTGTGATCTAAAGGGGAATCCCCAAATTCTTCATGAGGGGCTCGCTGTGGATGTGCAGCTGTGTTGCTCTGTGTGCACAAGAGAGGTCATTTGCAGGACTTGTGTCATTAGACAGCAAGGTGGCTGACTGACATGCAGATCCACAGAGCTGACTGGGCCTGAGTTGGCCACCAGGCTTTTTTTAAGGCAAAGTTTCAGCTCCTACCAACTATCACTGCCCTGCTGATAGTGGGGTCATTTCCATTTCCATTAACAGAAGATCCTATTGAGATTTAATTACAGATTTGTTACACTCTTGCCTGTGGTGATGGGGACAGGACATTCAGGGATTTGGGGAGTAGATCAGAACGTGGATGTTGAAGCAATTTTCCCATCTCAGACCCACCTCTTACAGTAAACAACTAAATACTCTTGAGCATGGTCACTCTTGCTGAGATAGGGCTTTAGTTTCTTCCTCTGAGGAGCTAATTAATTTCTCACAGAAGAGACAGATATTATCATGTGCTTTTAGCATTTAGGGATGCTTTATTTTAAAGTGCTGGTCTTCCCAGAAGCAATATGGCAACCATACAGAAATCCAGTCTGGAGTCTTTAAAATATTCTAGGCTTAGTGTGTCCATGGCCGATGGCAGATACTGTGTGGTATGCCCATCTGGTATTTCCAGGTAGGCTCAGGTAGGTGTTCATAAACCAAGAGAAGTGTTAAGTACAAGCAGACACAGTAGAGTAAGCAACAGACAAACAGCCACACAGAGTTCCTGCAACAAGAGAGAAAGATAAATGCAGAAAAATAAAATTACAGGCACTGTAAGAAAACTCTATTAATATTAAAAAGTATTAGAGCATATTATCTTGTAATTTTTTGCCTTGGTCAAAGCAGAATCCTTCCTTCCTGTTGCTGGCAATATTGAGTCCATCCTTGGCAAGAGTTTAACACTCAATAATGTGTCCTGCCATCAAAGGTTTTGTGGTGTAAACAGAGCAGAGAAAATGAATACTATCATCATACTTTGCAGGTGGGCAACAGAAGCCTGAAGGGAAGAAATTTGCCTGAGGTCATTGCTAGTCCTGTCAGTGCTCTTGGTCCACACCACTTTTCCATTGTTCTGTTCTGACAAACCCTGCAGTGCTTTTATGTGCTCCTTTTGGAATAGTATTCCTACAGGTAAATGCTCCATGTTGGCAGGAACACCTTCCTGATGTGAAAATGCTCGAATTGAAATGGAAATGAAGCTTCACAAATTAAAAAAGCCATAAGCACTTGCTGATTGTACTTGGCTGTGGAACAGTGAATAAATTCTCTCTCCTCAGGAAGGAAAAAAACAATTGATCCCTTTTCTGGACAACTGTCTGCAAGATCCATCTTACAGCTTCCTTCCATATAGAAGGAAACTGAAGGTTGCTTTCCCTTTACAAAGGCACTACAAGACTATTGTAGAAAGGACAACACGTCTTGGAAGACGCTCCTGCCAGTGCTAGTGGAAAGGGAGGAAGGAAATGAGCAACAGTTGGAGACTCTCATACCATCAGCCTTCACCATATAATCTATAAATAACTTCAGAAACAGCTGTTCCCTCACCACAAAGTGACTAACTGAAGAATTCACTCATAAATATCTTCTTTTCCTCAAACCTTCAGCCAAAACTAGGGAAATAGAGAAATGCCATCACTTGCCCTGAGGCTCAGGGAGTCCGCTTTACTTTGGTGCAGGCAGGTGAAAGTCCACCAGCAACCCCTCATTATACATCTGGTGAGGGCAGTATGGCAGAGAAGTGGTTTGATGAAGGGCTGGTAATGGAGCACCCAGGGGGAGCAAAAAGGTGGCTAAACTTTCAGCCTTCCTCCCTTTCTTCTTCAGGAGGAGACATTTGCCAGCACGCACATAATTGCTGCTTTCTCAGAGGTGACAGGTGCGCAGATTTGTCAGGAAATGTACCTGAGGCCAGAGCAGTGTTTGCACTCAGGTTACGTCGACCTGCTGATCCACTAACTTTGCACACACACCACTCTACACTTGCAGCACATTTCTCTTTTTTTGCTTACACTGTTTCTCCCACGGTGTTCCAGCACTAGTCAGAATGATCCTACCTCCATGGTGGTCCAGGTCTAACTAACTAAGCGTACATGCAAAGAGAACATTCTACCTACCCAAGAGAGAAGAAGAATTTCTTTAGGTAGCCAGATTTCTGGGTCTAGAAAGGGAAAAAAAAGGACACAAATCACTTTGAAAGTCAGTTTTCTGACTTCTAGGACAATAAACATTGAACAATTTATAAGGGTTTGCACACTAACAAAACAGAGCAAGAAGTGGAGACCCTGAGACAGAGGAACTGAGTGATACAAGGAACCACTGGGGCTGAAAAACTCAGAAATTAATGTAATGAAACAAGGAGGTGTCCAGCTTGAAACAAAGAGAAATGGACTGTACTCTGCTAGTACAGATGTAAAAAGAGCAATGCACTTCTCTTTTACCTGTTTCACCGTAGCTGTCTTCTGAGTGGGAGAGCTGGGGCTGTTGCAGAACTTTTCTCCTTTTTGGCTGTGGAGAAAAAGAAAGACCAACAGAGACTGCATCTAACTCGGCTCATTGCAAGTGCTCATTAACAAAAACAATAAAGCTACAGCATGAGGAGGAGCTGCATCCTAACAGATGCCTTTGCTGTGGAGAAGAGTTTCTGCTTCCCATTACAAAGGCAATTGCATTGAAAAGTATCTCACAGCAGCTTCATTTAAGGTAAAAACTCGATTGATGGCAAAGCCAAGCAGTTCCTTTGAGAATTTTGTAAGAAATATTTAATTTTTCCCTCCCTCCCAATTCCCTTAATCTGATTTTACTAGACTGAACATGTTTTGATGTTCTTCTCTCTAAAAGCACAGGTTGCTACATTTCATTTTGAACCTGTCTTTGCTTTGACAGGGCAGGAGCAAGGACCTCAAGAGCATGGTGTCTGGGGACAGCTTTGAAAAAGCATCTGTCTCCAGCAGTCTCCTAGCCACTGGAGAAAACCAGAAGGATTCCCAAAATGCAGCCTTCCGGAGCAACAGCAAGGACAAGGAGAGGTGCACACCAAATTTTGTGGCCAAGCACTGATATCACTTGACTGTCTTAACAAGATCAGGATTTTGTTTCTTGCCAGCTTTTACTGCCAGGCTGCTCAAACTCCCCCTTCCAGCAAAGCACATGCCTTTTATCTTGTGCATTCTTTTTCATCTTCTCCTCCCTTTACCTGCTTTCTGCTCCCAAGGCTTCTGTTGGAGTCTGCAATTCCTTTGAGTTTTTTCTGTTAGCAAAAAGAAAGAGAATGATTTCCATCACGATCATTTCAGGGCTGCTATGCTATACATCCCTCTGCTGCATGTTACCCAACCATCTACAGAGAGCCTCAAACTTCTTGTGGTGGGATATTGTACCTTCTCATGTGTCTGTAAGCACCTGATTTGGGAACCCTTTGTACTTTCATAGGAATTACTGCATGGAACAACTGAATTCATGGATTCATCCATTCTTGGATAACAGGCAAAAACTAAGCAATCCTGAAGTTTCCACACAGTGGTAAGACAACACATAAACAGCATAGAGGTAACACTATTTAGATGGTGTTATTGCAGGAAAGTATTACTGGGTTTCCCCCATCAAATGTGCTACCATGGTGGTGAGCTAAGACCTGGTATTGTCTTCTCTGATGACTTTGCCTGGTGGAAGCACCACAGTAATTAAAATAGATCTGTAGTGCCCCTCAGGTGTGGGGATAGCTGTACTGTTGCAAGCAGTAGATTTACTTCAAGATGCTTGTTGTTTTAAACTTTGTATTATAATTCAGCCTCTGTTCTTACAGTTAATGCACTGCATACATAATATCATTCCACAGCTCTTCTCTGCAGAGCACAGAATTGAATCTCAAACCACTTTAGAGAACTGAAAGGAGCTTTTAAACTGGGCTCATAGTTCCTACTGGCATATTGTACTTGGAGCTTAATTTGGGAGTGATTTCTAGAAGGAATACTTAACCCCTCCTGTTTTCTGGCGTTGGAGGATTTCTGCATTGTGGTGCAGTTGGGAAAGGCAAGAGTCACAGTGAGAAACCCAGTGCTGGGATCTGTACTCAGATGTGTTTTGAAATTCAGAAATTCTGTGTAACCTTGTTTCTTAAAGGCAACTTCAGTCTAGTAGTGAGGTGAAGGGGGACCACGGTTTAAGTGTCACTTGAACCCTGGCCATGAAGAGAGAGCACTTGCTCTGAAAATAAGCATGTAGCTGCAGGCTTTGCTGCTGCTGTTCAGGCTGCTGCTTCTGCTTCTTGCTCTGCAAAGTTATGCTATGAACCTCTTACAGGTTTATTAGGAAAGAGAATTGAAATTAATATCCAGGGTATGCCCTACAACTTTGGTCTACTGAGTAAAAGATTATTTCGCTCCTGGAATCTGCTGAAAAATGAGATTGGACTTTTCAAATCTAAATGTCATTTACATTTCTGTAGTTGGCTGATTATGTGACAGAAAAAGAAGCTGTTCTACATAAATATGAGGTGCTTGTTTGATGCTGCACAAACCATATTAACTCACAATCAATAGCATGTGCTTCACGTATGGCAGATGTGGAAACATCCTGGATACTATAAAAAAGAAACACAGAATAGAGGGCATTGCTAATACTTACAACCCAATTAGTTCAGGGTGCTTGAGCTGCTTCTGCAAGTGGTTTATTTTTATCTGCATGTCCTTAAAAGTTCAAAGGAAAAGCAAACAGTATTAGTCCATCAGTCTGGTGTGCAATAAAAGTCAAGTCGGAGCTTATTAGCGTGAGATCAGCACCAGTGCTGCCCTTGCAGATATTATACCCTGCTCTCCCAAATTTGGTCTGATAGAAATCTATAGGAATCTGCCCTCCTGCCATTAGTTTTATATTGCAGTAACTTTCTGGATGACTTATGTTCCCAGTAATACAAGGTTAGTTGTTTCAAAAAACACTCTTGCTGGTTTGCAGACTATGGTCTGAAAAACTTCTCACCCCAAACTTCTCAGTGTTGCATTATTTTTGTATCCTGGAGAATAATGGCAGGCCTACTCCCCACACGCTCATCTGTGCTAGATTTGACTCTATTGTATCTCTATTTGATGCTCTTTTAATAACCTTTGTAAAAAATATTCTAGAATGGTGATGGTCTAAACAAAGAAAGAGCACATATTGTTATATGCAATAAGATGTCATACCTTTAAGATTTCTTCCTGTTGTATGATTAATTCTCTTTCTTCCAATATTCTGTTTTTTTCCTAAAAACCAATAAAAATATAACTTTGTTAAGGGAAATATTTTGATATTAAAACTACTGTTGGTTACATTTGTAATGTAAAAACACTACTAAAAAGCTACAAACCAACACTTCATATCCATCAAACATTTATCAGAAGTGAGGATTATGTGATCATGCTGTGTGTTTGACAGCCTTTCTAGCCCCAGAAATTGTAGCTGGTCTCAGCAGCGAAGGAAAATCTTACAGAAATAAAATTCCTATCTGTTTGGTAAAAATAGGCAGCAGGATAGGACACAGAAGCTGAAGCTGGTGTCCATGCTGAGATAAATGCTCTGAGGGTGGCTATAGCTTTTATCAGACCCAGGGGATGCATAGAGGCAAGCTGCTTGTGACCACTGGGAAGGCATTTTTCCATTATCGGCAGGAACTGATGCTCTGCAGGGCCTGCGTTGCGTGTCAGAGCGGTGTGACAGGCAGCTCACTGGGGATCAGTGGTGCTGCAGAGTCACCTGCAGCCCTGCTTAGCCGTGCTGGTGTGAGCTAATGCTGAGGGGACGGTGGCAGGGGGGACAACTGCCAGAGCAGTCATGGACTTGGACAAGATGCCACCCATCGACCAAGCTCCCGGCTCTTCTGTCAGCGCAAACACCGCGCGGGGCTCAGCAACTTGTGGCATGCAGAACACCCTGAGCAGAAAAACATCCTCAGGAGTTGGGAAGTGCAGGAAAGGCTTGGAGGTTGGTGGGACAGGAGCTGAGTGTGAGCCCCCAGGGTGCCCTGGCAGCAAAGAGGAGCAGCACCTCCCACCCCTGTGAGCAGAAGCACAGCCCGAGGGAAGAGGTTCTCTTCCTCCTCTTGGCACTTTTTAGACCATGTGTGGATTCCACATTCCCCATGGCACCTGATGGATGTCAATGAACTCTGGTAAGGCCACGGAGTGGCCAGGAGGATGGAAAGGCTCTGTCCCTGGGATTTTTGCAGCCCAGCTGGGTGCAGCCTTGAGTGTTGTTCTCTGAGCTTTGTGTGGGAGGTCAGACTAAACACACACCCCACCCCACTCCCTTCCCACCTGAAATATTCTGTGATCTAATGACTCTGCTGACTCATAAATCAAGATGGCTTGGTTTATGGAG
This sequence comes from Nicator chloris, assembly GCA_013400495.1. Lineage (NCBI taxonomy): Eukaryota > Metazoa > Chordata > Aves > Passeriformes > Pycnonotidae > Nicator > Nicator chloris. The sequence continues at coordinate 138,298 of WAAE01011695.1, read as the reverse complement.
GCCTTTCCTATATAAAAGTGTTACTTTTCTTCAGCTTTGCATGAAATCACAGACATGTGCACCATTTCAAAACTTTGCTGTAGATTTTGTTATGACAATTTAATTGTTTTGTTGGGACAAAGATAAACTGTTCCTACTGCACAAAAAGAAACAATCAGCCAGTCAAGGGGAGGGGGCAGGCAGGAAAATTAATTTGTAAATCAAAGCACTCTGTTTTGTTAGCACTGCACTTTTTCAAAATCTTATGATGGTTGAAGGAACGTGGAAGATTTTAGTTCTAGAATGCTAATTTAAATCCCAGCTGCATGTTTAGAAACCCAAGGCACCTTCCATGGGAAGGAGAAACCAATGGGCAGCTACCCTCATGCTTTTATTTGTTCCTATGGTAAAACACGAGAAGAAAGCCTCTTGTCAGGAAGTCATGGCTGTTTCAACAAAACAGGAGATTAGGAAAATGTACATTTGAAAACTGTTCTGTTACCAGCTGATATTTGTGAAAGAAAGGTAGACTGTGTAAATCCCTGTGTGGATAGTGATGAGCCTTGGGACCAAATAATTTGGGATCCACCTTGATCAGACTAGAAGAATCCCCAAAGACTCAGTAAACCACAGACTCAAATCTGCTGTGACTCATCCAAAAGTCTGTTCTCAAGATATCCTTGCACGCAGAGACAGCACTGACAGGGGAGTTTTTTCATGCTAGTGATAGCCAGCAAAATCTTTGCTGTGCCATTGTCTGGACAGAGTTGCACATCACAGAGCTGCTCTGACATGATCTTCATTGCTCCAGGGCAAGTCCAAACGTACAATCTGTTTTTAATAATTTTATGGTTGACTCTCACACTCTTTCATCACATATGAAACCTATTTCTTTCTTCACAAGAAATACCTTTTCATACCTTTATGAGTTTCTCATTCTTTTCTTCCAATCTTCTCAATGGCTCCTGCAAATGCACCTGAATAAAAAGGGTTAGCAGTGGGTGAGGGTGGGCAACATGAGACACAAGGCAGTCACAGGGTTAGTGAGATGGGAGACCAAACACAAGCCTTGATGTGAGCTTGAGACAAGCTCAATTCCTAACTATAGATATTCTTAATGTTAATTATGCTATTTGGTTTCATTCCTTTAAAAACAAAACAAAACAAAACAAAACAAAACAAAACAAAACAAAACAAAACAAACCCAAATCAAATCCTTCCTACGCCAGTTATTTGGGTTTGTTTTACAAACAAGAAGATGGAGGAAATGCGTGTATGTATGTGTGTGTTCATTAATTCAACCTTACTGCAGTTATTCATAAAAACCAGTGGAAGAGCCAGCTGAACAACAAAAAACATCCTCCTGGTTGTTTTCACCAATAACAGCAACTCTAGTCTCTGGCGTTTTTGTGCTTGTGTCTAAACTGAAAAGCTCATAAATGAGGAACTGGATTTTGGCTTATGTGTGTAAAACACCTGATGTACCAAAAGCTGTCCCTGGTTTAGGACCCTGAATACCACAGGCTAGTTCTGGTTTTATTACCAGCCAGTGTGTCTCCCACTCGCATTCTTCCCCAGAAAAATGCTTAAGTCAACCCACCCTTGAGAAAAATGGGTGTCGAGACATTTCTGGGCACCAAGTAAAAGTGTACAAAATGTGTGCACTACAGAATTTTTCAAATGATTAATAGCAGGATAAGTTATCATTTGACCACTTGCCTGCAATTCTTTTATGTCCTCTGAACACAGAACATATTGACGCTTGAGAAATTTATATTCGTGGAACACAGCAATCTAAAAATTGAAATCAAATATGTCATGAAAATTTTGTAAAAATATACATAATTAAGAAACAAATAATGCAGTGAAGTGTAGGGATTTCCCTCCATTGTCTTTATACAAGGATTCTTGATTCTTTAGACCTGCGTGGTTTTTTTCAGAAGGAATGACAGAAAGCTCCCTTGTGAAGCTTAGTCCACTTGCATAAAAATGTAAAAATTTCTAATTGTCTTTGCAGGAACAGCCATTTTAGTTATGCTTCCCATCAAGGACATGATTTTCAAAACATGCCCGAAGCATTAAAATAACAATAGGTGTCACTTAAGAACATTGGAAAGATGAAGGCTGTTCTCAAGGTAAGTCTGTAAATACTTTAAAACTTATTTGGCATCATTTTCCAGTTGTTTTTAATTGTCAGGAAATTCACAGCATTTGGAAAGTACATAATGTTCGTACAATCCTTTTTTTCTTGCAATTAGCTAAAGTAGAATATTGCCTGGTCTCACAAGTTTTCTTTTGACATGTTGCTGTCCATAAATATGTTTGTGTGTGATTGTATGCATGCTCTGCCCCCTTCTCTGCCCACAAGCACATGGAACAGAGGGTGAAAGGTATTTCAAATCACCTGGAAAAATTTTCATTGCCAACTGCAGTGAGACCAAGACAGTATAAATTGCTTGCTCACATGTTCACCACGAATCAGCTGCAGGTATTACAAGATGGTTTGGGGTCCTTGGCCAGTGACCCATTAGAAGTCTCCATCCTACCTCCTTTGGCTGCCTGTCCAATTCATCCTTGCCCATTGGAGAAGTGAAGTCTGCAACACCTTTCTGTCCCGCCTCGGTCCTTGGGGACACAGGTGACGTCTGAAAACTACAGAATTAGAGTGTCACATGAAGGGTTACAGCTTGGGCCACCATTCTGGTCGGACAAAAACAGGCAAGGCAGGAGCAACAGCATTAAAACAGAGATCCGAATTTCACCATACCTTTTGCATTTCATTCCTGCTTCCTCATGCTTTTTGTAGTTACATGAGATGACGATAAAATAAGTGAATCAAGCCCTCTAATATAACACCATCTTAATCCTATTTTTGACCAATGACTGGTTTGGTGAACTTTCCACAATATTTTATTGCATTCACTTTTTTTCTGCACTTTTTCATTGTTTGACTCAGCCAAGAAATAGGCACCAAATATATAAGGAACAACCTTATCTCACGTTTATTTTAGCTGAACAAGAAGGAAGTTGATAAAAGCTCAGAAAGAATTGTGTTTTCCTGGTGAGATTTGAGTGGTCTGGGAAGTGCCTGTACTTCTGCTCAGGCCTACCTTACATACAAGAATGTCTGCCTCACAACCTTGTTATGCTAAGTGCTCTGAATTTGTTTCATAGGATCTTAGAATCACAGAATCATAGAAAATGCTGAGTTGGAAGAGACTCATCAGGACCATTGAATCCAGCCCCTGACCCTGTGCAGGTCACCCCAACAGTGACACCATGTGCCTGACAGCACTGTCCAAATGCTTCCTAAACTCCCTCAGGCTGGTGCTGTGATCATTCCCTGGGGGCCTGTTCCAGTGCCCAACCACCCTCTGGGGGAAGAACCAGCTTCAGGCCATTCCTTCAGGTCCTGCCACTTATCATCAGTACCTGTGCCTTCTCTTCCCCTCATGAGGATTTATAGACTGTAATGAGGTCTCGTCTCTTCTCTTCTCTTCCCTTCTCTTCTCTTCTCTTTTCTTCTCTTCTCTTCTCCTCTCTTCTCTCCTCTTCTCTTCTCTTCTTCTCTTCACCACCCTTGTGGACCTCCTTTGAACAGCCTAATGTCTTTATTATGTTGTGTCACCCAAACCTGCCCCCAGCAGTCGAATTGAGGCCACCCCATTGCAGAGCAGAGCAGGACAATCCCCTCCCTTGCCTGGCTGGCGATGCTGTCCCTGATGCCCCCCAGGTTGGCCCTCCTGGCTGCCAGGGCACTGCTGACCCATGTTCAGCTTGCCATTGACCAGAACCCCCAGGGCCCTTTCCACAGCACTGCTCTCCAGCCTCTCATCCCACAATTTGTGCACACAACCAGGGTTGCCCCACCCCAGGTGCAGAATCTGGAACTTGTCCTTGTTAAACTTCATATGGCTGAGGATTTTCCATCTCTCTAATTTGTTGAGGTCTCTCTGCAAGACCTGTTTGCCCTCAAGGGAGTCGACAGATCTTCCCAGTTTAGTGTTATTTGCTTTCTGCTTGCTCTAGAAGACAGAATAATGAGGGGATTTGCACTCACCTTTTGAAATGTTGGTTTTCACTGAGAGGCTGCTTGTTTTCATCGAGAAGTTTGGAACCCATCTTGCTGAGATCTGTCTTTGCACTCTGTGGATGAGGTCACATATGAAAGCAGTATCTTCCTACAAAAACATTGCACAGAAAAATCTGTTGTTTCACACAAAATGCTATGTCATGTCCCATCTCCTGCAGAGCTGGAATGAGATGCTCAGGTGGACTATATAATTTGCTCTCCCAAATTTTTCATGTCTGACAGACTTCACAGTGGGTTGTCTCATAGTTTTGTAATACCAGATTTTTTTCAGATGTTGAGACAGGCTGGTGCAAAACCAATCTCATACCAAGCTCTAATAGAGCAATACAATTTATTTCATAGCTGTGACTGCCATAAAACTGGAAAATGCAAACACAAAAAAAATTAGGCTCTTTTTCTTGTTTTTAAGCCACAGTAAGTTTAGCTTTCATTTTGGTAGTGTAACTGTTGAATTTATCCCTATTTCCATGATTTGACAGGACATTTGGGCATAAATAGGCTTGAGGCCATCCTACAGAATGTAGGGCACTCTGCCAGAAAGAACAGTTCCCATTCAGGCTTTGGCTAGAAGGTTGCCACAGGCACAGGACTACATCCCAGGCCGCAAGGGATGCTGCAAGGGAGGAGGCTGCAGCAGCTCACTCAGCCCCTCCTCAGCAGAAGGAAGTACTGTGTGAGGCTGTGAAACAGTTTATTTTCGATCCTGAGCACAAAAGGTTCTGCTGAAATTCTGCACAGTCTTTCAAGGACAAAGCATTCTGAAGGGAAGGAGCTTTGGGAGGTATTTCCCACGGATAGCTCACCCACCCTCTTTATACAGCAAACGGATTGAACTCTTCCTCTGGCATTCACAGCAAGGATGACAGACATAAACTGTGGGAGAGATTTGGGACAGCTGCCCTTCTGAGTGCTGCAACTGCGTGGCTGCTGCTGTGGATGCAGCCTGCAGCCCTGTAAGGATTTATGGGCAGGACTGGAGGCTGTGCAGCTGGGCACAGAACCAAAATCCCCCGCCACTCTCTCCAAAGGAGCAAATGTATTTACAGGGTGAGAGGCAAAAGTTGGGGGTGTACAGAGGAAATGTGAGTGCCTCAGTCCAGCAGTGTGAAACCTCTGACACAAACGAAATTTTTACTGAACATGAGAACAAGATGAGAACGAAGATAAAGGGGGTTTCGCACAGCACCTCTAAAATGCAGGATAGTCCCAGCTGATCTAGACTCTCACACTTTAATCCTAGGGAAGATGACATCCCACACCTTCTCCTCTCTCTAAAAACTGCTTGATTTAAGCTGCTTTATTAACCTTGAATCTTCCCAGTTTGGCCATCCAGGCAAAGAGAAAACCTTAGATTTTTACAAGTTTGTTTTCTGTATTAACCAGTAAATATTTGCACTGTGGAAGGGAGGAAGTAAAGGTCCAGAGGCCCCTGAGACATGCTTGTACCCTACATCACCTTTCACCAAAATTCACCCCTATGAGATAAGCAAGGAGAGGGACAAATGTAGCAAAAACACACAAAAAAAAATTCCAGAAGCCTTTGCTACACTTTCACACAATTCTGCCATCCAGACTTACTTACACATTGCCCTAAAGGCTGGATCCTTCACCCAAAACAGAAAAAAAAAAAAAAAAAAGGCAAATTAAGAATTAAGAAAAACATGGAGTAAAAGTAACAGCTAGAACTAGAGGCCAGTCAGTGTTACTTATGATGAATTCTTTTCCAAGCACGGTTCCAGTTACATTAGGCGTGATATCCAACCCCCAGACCCTTGGGTGCAGTGAGGTGGTAAAAAATTATAGTTCCTTAATCAACAGACACTACTCAGCATCTTGCCTTTGTATTTCTCCAAGAAGAATCAAGTTTTGTTCCCGGCAGAAAAATCCCTGCCACCACCCCTGCAATGACAGAGTCCCAGGTGTGGCTTTTGCACTTGTGGATTTGGTGCAAGCAGGTTAAATTTCCAGTGTCCTTGATGGAGGGGTATTTCCCCCATGGAGGTGGCAGAAAGTTGAGTGCTGTGCAGTGTGGGTTGAGCAGGGCAGGCAGGGCTGCTCCTGCCTCACACTACCCCCTCAATCCCTCCACAGCTCCCAGCCTCTCTGCCTCACCTGCAGGGTTTTGCTCTTAGGGGTCTCATCCTTTGGCAACTCACAGATCCTGAACCCTCCGTGCACCTCGGGAAGGGATAAAACTTGTTGATTTGGGCTTGTGATTTTTCAGCTTTGCTTTGAAATTTCTTTCTCCTGATGGTCATTCTCTCAGGTACCTGTCCCATCAATGGCACTATTAATTCTTGTTGCGAAGGGTGTATATAATTTCCCTCTTTGTTTTTGTCAGCCAAGCAGCTAGGCTGCTGGAACAGAGATTGCTGGAGCTGGAGCAATCAATTTTGTAACACAGGACTGCTTCATATTCAGGACCCAGTTCAAGAAAGCACTTAGGCAAAGGAATAATGACCAGCTTGAATGGGAATAATAGTGCTTAAAGTTAATTGTGTGCTTTTAAAATTGGGCCTTATATCATGCCAATCAAATAATTAATCTACTCACTTACAAGCTCCTGCTACCAAATACATGCCCTGGACTTCCTCTACTCAAAAGGGGAAACATGCAGCTAGGGCCTTGAAAAAGCTATCAACATTCAATAGTAATACAGCAGAGACTTAAACTAATGCTGGCTTACTCCTTGCTAACTTTTACCAAGCAGAAAATTCAGTGTGCCAGTACTTCAGTGACAGTCAGTCAAGTGCTTTAATGAGCAAATGGACTATATATTAAAAGTTAAAGTGGGCATTTTTCTGCTCCCTTGAGACAGGCTCAGTGGAAACTGAAAACTAAGTATTTTTTGACATTGCGAGTCCTCAGATTTCTAGTATGCATCACAGCAAGTCCACCAAAACGTAATCTGAGTGACAGAAGGATTAACTGTGCAGGGAACAGCAGGAAGGACAGGATGATATCTGCAACATAAGCTGAAGGGAGTGATTAGAAGTGATGCATCCTTATGAAGCCAGATATATTTTCACACAGGCATAGTCTACAAGCAGAATCATGCAACTAACCACCTCAGAGCTCTTGCTGACCAGCAGGTGATATCTTATGCTGTACAACTCTATTAAATTAAGCACAGAAACATCCTAAACTAAGTAAACAGAAGAATTTATTAATTAAACCATGTGCTTCTATAGGAGACAAATACGACGTCAAAACTCTCAACTTTTTCAACAAAACCTGTGTGCTGGACAAAACCTGTGGTCCATCTGTGTTTGAAGTGGTTGATACAGCAAGCTGCTGGCTCACGACAGCTTCATTTGCCATGCTGCTGCTGAGGTCTGTTTTGAGCAGCCCAGCTAGGCTGTCACTTTTCAGAGACAGTCTCTGAGGAGCTACAGATGATAAAGTTAGATGTGGTGCTACATGCTAATGTTTGAAATTCAGTAACTGGGATCAAATTATTGCTGCAGTCCATGTCTGACCAGCTGGAGCTGGCGTTATTTCCACTAGCCCCCAAATTAATTTCTCACTTTAATTTTATATGGAAGAATGATTTTGCTGTTGTTATTGATGCTGATTTAGATTCATTCTGAGTTTGTTTTGGTGCCTGTTTGCATTTTAGAGACATTCTGAGTCTCTGCATCAGCTCCTAGGGATGGACTAGTGTGGTGCACCGAAGACTTTTGAAATCCAGTGCCGTGACTGGAAAATGGGAACCAGAGAGCAGGCTCTCATGGCAATTTGCACTCCGTTTTTGTTGTGTAGGTGTGTGATGTGTTAGCAGGCAGCAGTTATTTTTAGTTCAGACATGAACCTAAAACCTGTATTCAACAATGTTCAGCTATGGACGATGAAACAAGACCTTTCAAAAAAGGGATATTGCTGTGTTTGTATATGTACGTGAATACATGCATGTAAAAGACTAGGGAGATAACAAAAATACAGTTGCCTAAGATAAGATACTTTTGGCTTTGGTATGCACTTCTAAGGAGCCCTAGAGATGGGAATGGCATCCAGCCTTTCAGGTAGAAGCCATGTTTTAACTGGAGAGGTAGTGAGAGTGAAGCCTTAAGACTTCTTTCCCATAAGCAGGATGGTGCAGAGGGGCAGTGACTGAAGCAGTAATGGTGCAGGAGGTGAGACAAGAGGCCTAGGTAATTAGGAGGACATTGGCTTGGCTCAATTTAAAACAGCAACAGATATTTCCTTGAAGAGGCATTGTCTTAATTGCCACCTTAGACTGCCAGCTCTGTCAGGCAGTGATCAACTCAGCAATGCAGGAAACATCATCAGCACTAAGGGGCTCCCTGCTGAGCCCCAGTCCTCAAGCACACCCACAACAACTGCAGTTTTAGCAGCTGTAGCTCAGGTGAAACATGTTTAGGTTTAGTGCTCAGCTGACTCAATGGAAAGTATCAGCCTGGCCACCCCTTTCTTTGGCTCTCCTAAAGATATCACCAAAACAGAGTGACTGATGCAAATAAGGGAGGCAGACTTCAGGCAGAGCATCCCAGACAGATGTGGCTAACCCTAGCAGCTTGCTGGCCGCTGTAGTGCCAACACTCCCCCCTCTCTGTCCGTTCTCCCAGCATTTAGAAAATTGGAAACGCTGTCTCTCAAATGGAAGAACATGGCTCTAAGAAAAAACTTGATGAGACAGTTGGCTTTGCCCTGCTCAAATTTCCCTATTCCCTGAATTTGTGTGCCTGATTTTTCAGTCTCAGTGGTGTCGTATTCCTGACTTCATGCCTTTACTTCTAATTCCTTTTTCTGCTTGTGCTCCCTTACACGTTATGGCTGTCTTCTCTCTTTGAGACAACTCTGGCTCTTTACAGACCACATACTTCACTGTGTAAAAGTACTGAGCTGCCACTTGCAATCCCACAGAGGACAGCCCTCCCATCCTCTGGAGGAAGGTGAAATCTTGTGGTTACCACGTGCAGAGGGCCTCACTTGAAAAAAGCAAGGGCTTCAACTGTTCTGTGGTACAGATATCTGTTCCATTTGTGCAGCTGAATGGTCATTTTAATTTAGTTTATACAGAGATTTCTCATTTGTATATAGGTAAAATACCCTCCAAATCTGAGTTTATGACTGCTCTGCATCCATCATGACCTTTCAAAATTCAATGTCATTGTTTATTCAATGGTATCTTTAAAAAATTGTGTGCTATATTTAAGTCTGCTCAGAAAAGGATGTCTGCCATGACTGCTCAGACAGTGGATGCCTGCATTTTGTTTTTGGTAGACACAGTGCTTAAAGTACTTCCACTTCTCTTCCATGTTGTTGGAAAGACTTGATTTTCCTTTGTTTTGGGTTTTTTTGTTTCGTTGGTTGGGGTTTTTTTGTTTGTTTTTTGTTTTTTGGTGTTTTTTCAGGCTAGATTTAGCAACCATGAACACCACATGCTAACATCTGAACTGGAATAAAAAAGAGGAATATTTCTATGTCTTTCTTGGATTATCTTTTCACTCAAAGAGTTCCCAGGTGCATGTTCCAATGCTTAAGACTGGGAACCCTCCCACCAGAACAAGACTTCTGTGCTTGTTCCAGGTGAGGAGACAGACAAAAGATTAACAGATAAAGCTTTGGAGTGCCTTGCATTTACGGTTTTCTTTGCAAAATTGAGTCACATACTTCTGCAGGAAAGGAGCTGACATGCTGTAAAATTTCAGAATATATCTCTTGTTTTCAGTGGTTTCACTGCTTCTAGTATCTAATCTACCTTTCTTGTGTCTAAGCTGCTTCCCTTTTCTCACTGACCAAAGATTTTGACTAGGTTTCACTGATTAGCAGCACTGGAAAACCCACATGGCAGAATCAGATTGCTGTTGCCTCAAAACCAGCTTTCCACCCATAGAAAAACTTGCTCCCAAACCTGGCTACTGCAACAGCAGAAATAAATGTTGCTTTCTATTTCACTCCCAGCACAGCAAACAAACTCTGTCCTTCAGACATTGGAGCAAAAGAACGTGCCATCCTGTCCTATGGAAAAGGTCCCTTCCTGATATTTAAGGTCCCCTCCAACCCAAGTCTTGCTATGATCTTGATGAAAAACCCTCCAGAGTATTCATTGCCACGGTGGACAACTCAAGGCTTGAGCAGCTGTTCTTAACCACTGCATGTGGCTCTTCTGTCTTGTGGAAGAAACAAGAAATATTTTTAAAACAAATCCATGCCTCCTCTGGTTAGTAAAGGTCAGCTAAAATCAACTGTGCTGTATTTTAACAGGAAATAATAACCTTTTCTCCTCTAAGAAGGCAATGCATTGGCTCTTCTGTAGAAGTTCAATAATAATTTCAGTGTTCAAATAATCTGCATACAATCCACTAAACTTTGATTCTAAGGGAAAAATGTTCAAGAAAATAGTAAAAAGACAATGCAAACAAGCATGACTGTACTGAACACATCTGGTAGGTCTATGAACAGGGAAAAAAATTTGTACAAATTTCTGAAGACATCTCTCTTGTAAACTGGGTTGACATCTTGATACTGCAACTTTTCAACCTCCTTGCAGCCTTTCTCAATCTAGATTGTTCTGTGTTTCTCATTCACAAAACATTTCTGGATTGATAAAAGCTACAAAGGGACATGACTGTTTCTGTCCTTTAAAGTCTTATTGACTCTCCTCCTCTTCATTACTCAAATAGATTCTCAGGTCTTCTGATCTGCTGTCAGCCAAACAGCATGGATATATGTTTACAACTCCCATTTTCACCAGGAGCAGGCATAGTCCTCACAGGGAAGTGTTGCTGCACAGAGTAGGAAGCAACACCAAGCTGAAGCCTGACTGGCTCAAGCACCTTGAGTAGTTTCTTCTTCACAGTGAGACAGACATTAATTAAAAGTGACTGAAAGGAGTTTGCAGCCTGTGGCATAGCACATGGAACAGATATTGGGTTGAACATCCGGTCTGCTAATGTGCAGTTTCTGGGTGCTAGAGAAAGGCCATGATAACTCAACTGGCAAATTCCAAGCTCTGATGTTGTTCTGACTATAAAAACTTTCTACAACCAACTAGGAGTTAGGAGAATGCCATATTATGTTCATATGCTTTTGACCCTTCAAGTGTTGCTGCTGTTCAGCTGAAAAAGAATCAAATGTTTCTCAGCTGAAAGAATAAGACTGAGAAGGAGCTAGAAAGAGAAGGAAAGACTGATAGATCAGGAGTTGCAGGTATGCTCTTCTGGTGACAATGACTTTGTCTTCACACCTGACCCCATACCCCTTTTCTGCCCCATTTTGCTCCATTGCTATACTTTATCCTTAATCCTCACCCTGCTGTGTTATAAGGCTCTATTTGAACCCCAAATAAAAGACCTGGACACCAAATAAAAATGCCACAAAAGTTAAATGTTAGAGTGGTTGCACATTTGCTCGAACTTTTTTCTCTCTCTTCATGGATCTGTAGTTAAAGGGAAACTTTGTACAGTTCTGTTGCTTTTCTCTGGAAGTGACAGTGTGAATAAGGCAGTTTTCCTTGTAAAGATTGAGGAGGCAGTTGAAGGCTGGTTTCTAGTGTGAGTTATTGGCATGTGACCATAACATGAATAAAAATAACTCCCAAAATCACACAGATGAGCAACAGCTGTTGACTTAACTGCTGTATTTTTGCTGCCTACCTGAGGGATGTGTTACTCTGGAGGAAGTACGGACATGTCTGTGCCTACAGGCGTGCAGCCTGGGGAGATGTTGCAGCAGGGCTGCCAGCTTTTGTGACGCAAAGAGTGGACTTGGCAGTGAGGTTCCATGCCCAACAACAGCCTTCTCTACACACTCACCAGGGCCCACCTGGCAGCCAGGAATCATAGAACCATAGAATCACAGAATCATAGAACCATAGAATCATAGAATCATAGAATCACAGAATCATGATCATAGAATGGCCTGGATTGGAGAGTGACCTTAAGGATCATCTAGTTTCCACCCCACTGCCGTGGGCAAGGACATGTTTCACTAGACCAGTTTGCTCAGAGCTCTATCAAAAATGGCCTAAATATTTCCAGGGATAGGATATTCATAACTTCCCTGGGTAACCCGTTCCAGTGCCTTACCACTCTCACAGTAATCAATTTCTTCCTAATATCTAATCTACACCTTCCCTCTTTCTATTAAAAGCCATTGACCCTTCTCCTGTCACAACTTGCTCTTGTAAAAGTCCCTCTTCATCTTCCTTAAAGGCTCCCTTCAGGTACCGAAAGTCTGATATCAGGTCACTCTGAAGCCTACTCTTTTCCAGGCTTAACAATTCCAAATCTCTCAGCTTTTCCCCATAGGAGAGGTGCTCCATCTCTTTGGATTCACTCCAACAGGTCCATGTCCTTCCAGTGCTGGGACCCCAGAACTGGATGCAGCACTGCAGGTGGGGTCTCACCAGAGCAGAGCAGAGGGACAGAATCCTTTCCCTGGCCCTGCTGCCCACACTGCTTTGGATGCAGCCCAGGACACGTTTGGCTTTCTGGGCAACAAGTGCACATTGCTGGGTCATGTCCAGCCTCTCATCCACCAGCACACCCAAGTCCTTCTCCCCAGGGCTGTTCTCTATCAATTCATCCCCTGGCCTGTGCTGATACCAGGCGTTGCCCTAACCCAGGTCCAGCAGCTTGCACCTGGTCTTGTTAAACCTTATGAGATTCTCATGGGCCCACTTCTCCAGCCAGTCTAGGCTCCTCTAGACGGCATCCCATCCTTTAGGTGTGTCATCCACACCACTCGACTTCGTAACATCTGTGAATTTTTTGAGCGTATGCTGGATCCCTCTGTCTGTGTCAAAAATGGACATTAAAGATAAGAAGGCCAACCACATCCTGGGCTGCAGTACCAAAAGCACAGGCAGATCTTACCTCTGCTCACCCAATTCATGAGAGGCAGCAGAAAAATAAGGACGTGTATGGTTCTCAGAGGTGAGAAGATATGAGACAAGATGCAATGGATACAAGATGCAGCATGGGAAATTCCAGTCAGATGTTAGAGAAAAAACTACAGTATGAGAGCAGTCAAACTTTGGGACTAGACCCTGCAGATGATGTGACCTCCATTTTTGGAGCTCCAAACTCCTCTGGTCCAGGCACTGAGCAGTCTGACATAAGCCAGCCCTGCTTGGAGTGCCTGGTTAACACAGATGACCTCAGAAATTAATATCCTATATCCTAGGACTGTGCAAATAGACGAGTCTTGGAAAAAAAAAAAAAGGATAAAGCTACATTCCATTGAAAGTGCAAATTTTGCTTCTCAAAAATCAAATTCTCATGAATATTTAATGCTCCATATAACTGCTGAGGATGAGCAGGCTCTTAAAAACCCATAACTGCTTTTTGCTTGAGACAAGAGTTACTGGGTTTCACAAGTCAGTGTGAGAATTTCTTCCTGGAAACCTTCCTTCCAGTTATCAAAAGACAAAATATAGCCTATAGGTTAAAGCATGAGACATCTTAGGTGAAAAGTAGTCTAATTCTGACTCAGTAGCAGACTTGTGAAGTACCTTTGAAGAAAATGTCTGAATTTTTTCATGCTTTTCATAGCATGCAATATAGGACTAGCAGACTATTACACAGATGAGACAAATTCAACACAGTTTTTAATTTTTGCATTTGGGTGTCATGGAAAATATTGCTGCATTTTTTATTTGAGGAAAGGTTTTACCATATCCTTTTAACATTGAATTGGCTGTAATTTTTAAAACACTAAAAAAGTATTTCTAAGCTTAACTGGTTATTGGAAAAGCATTTTCTTTACTAAACCTTGAAAAGAACAGTGAGACATTGTTAGGGAAAGTATTATATTTGCTACAACTATTGCTTTTTATCTTGTGGAATCTTAACATGGGGATAGGACAGAACATTTAATGAGCTTTTGGATTTAAAAGTCCCCAAGCATATGCCCTTAATTTGGAAGAAAGGGAACATCCTTATTCCGAACACTTTTATTATTCATACTGAGCTCCTGGGAATGCAACATCAAGATTTTGAAATATGAGTTTGTCCTACCCTGCTACTTGTTGCATGGCCAGGTTTTGTAGCTATTCTGCTATACCACTGATAGAGAATGACTTTTTTGAAATTTAATGGGGTCAAGGAATAATTGCAGCTTTGCAGGTACCTGTGTTGCTCTGACAGATTTCTGGTAGCAGATGTACGAAATGGATACAAGTAAGAATAGAGACAACATTGTATTATAAATGCTATCATGATATCTGATAGCAAATTCACCCCACATCTTCCTTCTTTTCACATGCTTTATTCTCTTAATTTATAAAAAGTTTGAGTCAGGGCTTTTCAATTATAAAGCAACTGCAGTATAAAAAAAAAGCATATGCAGATTGGATGCTTACATCTCTCTGGAAGACTACTGTTTGATAAAGAGATAGAAGCATTTCAGGAGTACCAGAATATTTTCAGCCTTTCAGGATGCCCAGCTTCAGGGTTGTTGGAGCTATTTTATCACTGTATCCTGAGGAAAGTTGTCAGATCTCTTAGTATTATCTGAGAAACTGAGAAAATCCTGTTGAGAGGCTGAGTGGCCTTCATACTACAGGAGAGAGATTCCTATGTCTATATATATCCACAAACACATACTCACGTGTGTTATATTCACTTTCAATACAATCAGTCCTCTTTCTTTCACCTGTAGCCACTTATGAGAAAATACATTTTGCAACAACTGAAAATATTTAACATCTATTGAACAGAACAAAACACATCTTCGTCAATGAACTCGGTAAGTGAGATGATAACTGGTCCAGTCCTGTCTGTCAGCTGTTTGTGGTTGATGAGCAATGGGTGGCACTTCAGGAAGCAGACAGAGCTGGGTTGCAGTGGCAGTTCCTCATCAGCACTTCTCTGCAAAGTCCAGGAGTCACACAGAGAGAGGAGACTGTCCTGCTATGCTGCTGGAGAGTGGCTGGGTAAGTGCTGCAGAGGTCCTCAGCAGAGGTACTGAGGTGCTGGAGACAGACCAGGAAGGGGGGAAATAGTATTAAACTCAGATGAGAAGGCTGCAGATCTGGAGGGAGCTTAACAGTTCCTGGTGGGAGGTAAGATTACAGCAGAGCAGGGGGGAAACATGACAGGAGAGAAGTTAAAAGTACTGTGGGTTCTTAGTCCACTGCAGCAGTTGTGAATGTCATATTTTATGAAATCAGTGGAAGTAAAGTGGTAGTTAAAGGTGTGTTTTGGGAATATTATTGCAGAAAGGACTGCTGGTCTCCTTTTACAATAGCATCCACAGTTTCATAATCCTTTCTGAAATTTATTAAAAGAAAAGAAGAAAGTGCCATTGGTTTTGCCTATTAATCTTTGAACAAAGAAAAAGAAGGAAATTTCCATAATGAGTCTACTGGTTCCTCATTGGCTCCAATATTTTTCATGATGAGTAAATTTTTCAGAATCAGCTCAGATGCTGATCATCCCAAGTCACCTTCATAAAAGGCTGCCAGATCTGCCTTCGCTTTGACACTTTTAGACACCACCCCTGATGGTCTCAGGCACTTACACAGCTCAGCAATGAAATGAAACTTCATCATGGGCTGCAACAGCAAGAGCCCAGCCAGCAGATCAAGGACTACAGCTGGCAAATCAAGAATGTGATTATTCCACTCCATTTACCACCTGTTAGGCCACACCTGGGATGTGGTGTCCAGGTTCTGTCTTCCTTGTCCAAGACAAACACTGAAAAATTCAGAGTAGCATAATTTCCCCTGCTGGAAATATTCAAAGCTCAGTTTGATAGGACCCTGGATAACTCAGTCTATAGGCCTGTTTTCAACAGGACATTTGACAGTAAAATCTCTCAAGGTGCCTGCCAGCCTGGATGTTTTTAAGATTCAACAGTCACACAGACTGAGATATGCCTGTTACTTTCTGCAAAGTCATGCAGAGGTACCAAAACTGGCTCTGGAGGAGCTAATTGAAGTGCTGAAGCCCCTAAATCTGGAAAACAGGGGTATATTTGGTATGGGAGTGTCACTCCAACACAGATTTATCACCAACTACCTATTTAAAGCTAGCTTAGGTGTTTCTAGACAGCGTTGTGTTCTGCGTTGCACACATACCTCAGGCTTATATGACAACATGCATAGCTTCTATATCCAATGCTGTAAAGAAATATTCCATGAATCCTACCATTTTACCCCTAAAAAAACCCATGTGCAGGCTGCTTCTGAATCTGAAACAAAAAAAAAATGTCCAGGGAAAAAATACTTCAGAAAAAGTATACGATAATGCTAGAACCTCTCACCAATTTAATGAACTTCTTCCTAGCCTAGAATTGATCTCTGTTGCACAGCTGAAATTAAGTTCATGTGAGGATAATCTTAGGTGTGGGCGTGGAATGAGGTCAGACACCCACTAACACGGATAGGGGAGAAAATCTGAAAATTAAGTGGAGATAAGGGCAAAAGAGTTTTAGCCAAAACGAGAGACATAAGGAAAATCTGGAGTGGATACAAAACAGGCATTGCTTTATCTGCACTTACTGTGCTGGAGGTACTTAGTAGTAAGTGGTGAGCTCTCTCACCATGAGGGCTGTAGAAATCACTGAATCCCTTTCATTGATGATCCTGATTTGATGGTGCAGAGAGAAAAAGGAAGCAATGGAAATTGCTACTCAGTGAGCTGATGCTTCTCATTTTCATCTCAGTTGCACAATTAAACACAGTAACTGCGTGCTATATTTTCCTAAACTCCCCAAATTCTTACCATTACCAATATCAACAGGAAAGCTACTTTGGGGAAATCTTTTCTGTGAAGATGTACTTGAATTTGTGCTTAATGTGCCAACTTGAGAACCTGAAGCAATGGGGCTAAAGAGCCATGTTACTGTGGCCAGTCTAACCTGTCCTTTTGAGAAGATAAAGGCCAGGTCACTGCTCACCTGTGGCCTGTTTTGCTTTGGGATCAGAGCTCATATCTACACAGTTGCTCACCATGCCAGGAACCCACCAAAGCCTCTCTGTCATTCCTCTCTGCAACTAAACAGGGGAGAGAAAATATAAAAAAGGGTTCATGGGTTGAGATAAGGACCAGGAGAGATGACTCTCCAAATACAGTCATGAGCAGAACAGACCCAGCTTGGGGATATTAACTGAATTTATTACTAACAAAATCAGCAGGATAATGAGAAGTAAAAGCAGACCTTAAAAACACCCTCCTTCTCAGCTCTACTTCCTCCTACAGTCCAGTGGCAGAGGGAGACGGGGCATGGTGGTGTGGTCTGTTCATCACACGTTGTTTCTTTCCCTACTCCAATGTAGGGTCTCTCCCCTGGGAGATGGTACTCCATGAATTTCTCTGGTGTGAGTCCATCCCATAGGCAACAATTCTTCACAAATTGCTGCAACACAGGTCATTCTTCCCTGGGGTGCAGTCCTTCAGGGACAGCCTGTTCTAGCATGGGTTCCCCATGCAGTCACAAGTCCTAGCAAGAAACCTGCTCCACTGTGGGCTCCTCTCTCCACAGGTCTGCAGGCCCCTGCCAGGAGCCTGTTCCAGCACAGGCCTCCCACAGGTTCACAGCCTCTTTTGGGCATTGACCTGACCCAGTGTGGGTCTCCTCTATGGGCTGCAGGTGGATCTCTGCATCCCTGTGATCCTCCATGGGCTGCAGGGGTAAAGCCGCTTCACCATGGACTTTACCATGGGCTGCAGAGGGATCTCAGCTCCAGTGCCTGGAGCACCTCCTCTCCCTCCTTCTCCACTTACCTTGGTGCCTGCAGAGCTGCTCTTCTTACGTGTTTCCACCCTGCTATTTTCTGGCTGCAAGTACGACTGCCATAATAACTTTTTTCCCCTTCTTCTTGTTCCAACTGCCCTAGTCTTGGCCAGTGGCACATCCATCCTGGAGCTGGCTGGCATTGGCTCTGACAGACTTAGAGGAAGTTTCTGGCAGCTTCTTACAGAAGCCACCCCTGTAGCCTCCCCCACTACCAAAACCTGGCCATGCAAACCCAACACATCAGGGTTTGTACACAGCCTACACAAGTCATTTTGTACCAGCTTACATTGGTGCTATTTGGGTCTTCACCATGCTTCACCGACTATATGTGGACTAGTTTTATTTTACCTTTTCATCTATCATGTAGGGCTCATAGTGTCATAAAGGAATGTCCTGTCAGTCTGCCTTCAGCTACTGCTTCATCAGAGCTACATTGAATAATGACATAAAATATTGGGCTCTCATGCTTTCCAGTGATAAAAAAGATGCACAAAACATTAAGTAGTCTGGATGAAATGAAAAGAAGGAAGTTAGAAAGGGAAGCTATTTCATAACTTGTAGTTTTCAGAACTGTTTTTCTGCAGAGAGATCTAAAGATCAGCCAAGTACAGGGACCCAGTGCAACAGCACAGCACAGGGCACTCCAAAACTGAATAAGAATATTTGGACTGGCAAAACACCATTAAGGCCACCAGCAGCACGGCCCAAGATTTTCTGTAGACTCCTGTGTCAATGAAATGGGGAGAAGTTAGGAGAAAACATATTAGGAGAATGGTGGGACAAAGGGCAGGTGTGGGTATTCTGCCACAGCCCAGAACAGCAGCACTTACTGCAAGTGTTTCTACACCTATGGCTGGGCTGTCTAGATGCCCTCTTAAATACTTCAACTGAACTTCAAATAGGCAAAAGTTTTAAAAAATGCGTCAGTAATGAGCTTATTGACAGCACAATTGGCTTCACACTTTGACATATGCACTGAAGATCTTACTTTAACGCAGTTTAAGTTATCATTTATATCATAAAGTTATCACTGCTTATCATTTGTTCAGAATGGAAACCTCCAGATTTAACAGCAAAATTAACCACTCCAGCCCAAACAATTTGGTGTAACAGAGTACCTGTGTGCATGCAGCACCCCACTCTAATATGCAGAGTGTAGCTGTGCTGATAAAGGAAAGGCTCCTGCAAACCAGCATACTTTGAGAATGCAGTGTGGAAAAATTTCCTTGCAGTAAATTCCTCCTTTCTGAAATGACAGGAGCAACCTGAATTCTTCTCTAACCCAACTGTAGCAGAAACATCATGTATTTAATTGTGTTTATGCATCTTCATAATCAATCAGTGCTGGCACCAAGCTTTGCTTTCTGTACTGCTCCTAGGCAGTAAGAGCTTAGACTAATGCAAGGAGGTTTGTTCTTCAGACAACACATTTTAGTATACAAAGTTTCATAAATATCTGTATGTGTATATTTAGCATGAAAGTGATCTTTGGTAAAATTATTTTTTCCATGCACTTGATGATAGATTTTGCATTACCTCTGCAGTCAGAAATCAGATGAAATAAGCAATCTGGGAATAAAACAGTATTAGTAGTTGAAGTACATATTTTGAGGATGAGTAGCAATAGACTTGTCCTGAAATCCTTTTAAAAATATATTCTTCCTTACAGCATGCTGCCTAACCCAGCAGGCAATTAGTGAGGTTAGTACCAAGTTCAAAAATATTTTAGGGTGAGCACTGTGTTTTCAAGATGAAGGGAAGGATTTTTTCTTCTCAGAGAGGCATATATGCTTATAAAATCAGCAAGGTGCTGCATATATGATTTCTTTCTTTGCAGTCTAATGTCATCTTTAGGGTAGGAGTAATACATCTCCTTGTCAGTCAGGTCCTCCTTCCATTTTTTTCACCCTGGTGAGAGCAAGTTCCCATAATGAGTGAATTGCTGTGCTGGATTCCTGATGAAAGGCACAACCCCGGAAAAACTTACTGGCTTTCAACAGATATGAACTAGTAAAATCCTTCAAAAAAAAAAAAGGTAATAATAAAGTTGATGATAGACTGTTAGAGGTGTGCAGTTGTTACATGTAACTAAGACACCTTCTCGAAAAGTCCATTTAGGCTGGAGACTGAGCAGATACCTTTTGTCTGCAGTTCTGATTCCTCCTCCTGCCCCTGGTGACAAACACTGAGGCCAAAGCAGAGTCCAATAGCAAAGAGAAGGTATGGTGAAAGTTGGGCAAATTGGTAGCGTTATTAGTATTAGAACAGCTGGTTTCTAGATCTGGGATCCCTCCCACACCGTCAAAGAAGAAATAGTGCAGATTTTGATGTGAACTTAAGGTTTGGGTTGTTTTCAGTACTTCTCTGAAAGATCTGGATTCTAGTAAGACCTGAACAGAAATTTGAGGAGGTTTTATTGATATGCTACACTTGAACATGGTGCAATTTTGGCATTTCTGTAGGAGGAAAAGGTGGTAAGATAGGCTGAAGGGGAAACAGGCTTTCTCCATACCACGTTTCCTCAGGTATGCTTAAGCAAATTTGAGTAATAATGCCCAGGGATAATAACTTACAAAGTTGGTATTTTTTCCCCTAAAGCAAGTAAAAATCTAGGAGGAGGCCGCCAGATGCATTTCCACTTTTCAGAGGAGCTTAAATTTATGGCTCTGCTATGCAAAGGTGTGTGAAACAAGGAATTTCAAGTCACACTTTACTCCCTGTACTTTTCCGAAATGTTCTTTCAGATGTGTCACAAGCAGTATTTTTCACTCATAGGACACCTTGCACTGCCTGGGTGACAGCCACAAATCACAACTGATCCAGAACCCAGAGACATTTTAAGAAACTTATTATCTATAAAATGTTTTTGGCTGATACTGATACTGAATGTTTTTCCTTTTGTAGGTAATTAATATCTTTCTATTCAGGTGCTTGAAATAGTAAAACACAATAGAATTATGAGTCAAAAATAGGATTTTGTTGGTAACAGCTACAAGTTAGTCTAATTACATACTGCCTTTCAGTTCTTCATATTAGCAGCTGATCTTTTACTTAATAATAAACTGCAAATAACCTGTCACAATTGCAACTTAATAACCGATTAGCCAGTCTTACACACTAGCCCCAGGCCCACAGCTGGCACTAGGAGGGACTCTGAGCAGATCAAGAAGCAGCCTTTTTGTAAGGAGTACAAGTTATTCTGAATGACGTCCTCTCTGATTCTACGTAACCCACATCAGTTCAGTGTTGTTAGGACCACCACTCAAGATTTACTAAGAGCCCAGTTACCTGCAGTCAATTTAAGGTGTCCATGTGGGTCTTATTTTTTGCTTTCTGCCACTTAAATAAGTGAAGGAAAAGAATATTTTTCTAGAAGACTCAACCACCGTGCTTACAGAGTTCCTGCCACCCTGGGTATCCCACGTCTGAATTAACACTCCAAATCCTTGAGTCCTGGCAAAATAAATGTAGACAAACAAAAACACCTGTGTTGCCATGGTTATTCTGTGTACAACTTTAAAATTGGAACAGCTGAAAAATCGCTAACAGCATGTTTTATGACTGAGCATAAAGGGCATGGTTCTCTTTCCTCAAGGACCTTTCACAATCCAGAGTAGAGGTACCTTGATGCTAATCAGTCTCAGGACACGCGGTCCTTGAAATGTGGCCCAGACTCTCATCTATTATTAAACAACCTTGGCCCTTGAAACTGTTGCTGTAATGCAAACTCAAACTAGGTGATGGTTGAATCCACGTGACACAACAGGACTATGAAAATGCACCATCACACTTCTAGATTTTTAGGGTATTGCTAAAACTACCAGCAATTACTCAAAACTTGTAAAATACATGCATTTCTGGTATCTGTGTTTAAAACTGATAATGCTCTAAAATGATCACATTCTGCCACCAGCTCAGTACATTACAGCTGAAAGTCTAAACATTCCAGTCTGGAATGCATTATACATGCTGTAGGTAAATCCTAAGCAAAATTGCATCAATTTAGCAGAGAAAATTAGTTGTAATGATCTATACTAAGCATTCTATAGCCACCTAGATCTTGATGCTAACTACAGATTAGAGACCAACAAAGGCAATGAGGGTGTCTGTCCCAGATCATACTCTGGTATTTCACTATTTGGTTTCATCCTGGATTAAAGGATTGAATATTTGCCAACAACAAAGATGTGGAAAGAAGTCAACCTGAAAAACTCTTATTTGTTTTGAGCGCTTGAGAAAAGAACGTTGTTATTTATCAACGAAATTATATAACTTGTATATTGTGTAATTATTATATTGCATCAAAAAATATATCAATATAGAGCATAAAAACATTACTCATGTTTTAGGTTTAACTATGTGTTAACTTATTTTATGTAGCCAAAATATCATATAAATTAAAAACCCACATACAGATGCTACCTGAAGGTTTTAAAGGTACCTTAGCTTTCTTTCTACTGGGATGTACTCATTCTAAAACAAGACCTAGAAGAAGCCAAGACAAAATTACTAATTTTGGAAGGCACAAGACTTGATTCAAGGATATCTTAGCTTTAGTTCTGGCTGTGCCATAGTTTTCAGCTTTTTATCTGTATGACTTTCAACAGAGCTTTGAGACCAGCTTGCAGAAAAGTACTAGAGAAGAGCTAAGCATTAGTGTTATGATCACCTTTTAATACTATCTAAACAGTTATTTAGCTGTCAGCCACTGTTAAAATTGCAAAATGCAAAAAGACATTTTGCATCACATAACAACCTGTTGTGAAGTAGCACAGAGCAGGACTTCCCTTGAGATTTTTTAACCAAATGTGAAGCAACAGGATGCAGTCAGTTAAAATGTTGTCATGTGAGATTACATTTAGAAGTTGTAGGTCTGTACTGTTGTTTTCAAAACTAGTATACTCAAACATAGCCATGTGTTCTGACAGAAACATGTTAAGCCAGCAGGAGGGCAAAACTGACCTTGCACAGACTCCTTACAGAGACTCAGTATGACATCTTTTACCACACATACACCTCACAGCAACCATCATTGCTCGATGAGCCTTTGACACTGGCATGGCTAGTCACTTTTTAAATAAATCTCCTAGTTTCCCTTTGCTAGCACTGTGCAGCTGGAGTGATGGCACTGTGTCCCGAGATCCAGACACTGAACTAAATTCTTGGCAGAAAGCAGAGCTGAGAAATGGTGCTGGGCTGTAGAGTGAGCTTTATGTCATCCCTTACACTTAGGTGTCTCTGACCACATCCAAACCCACACTTAGACGACATCCAACCCCCACAATGTAGATCATATTTTCCTCTTGTCCTGCCCTGTTTTCTCAAAACACACTTTCAAATCATCCCCTCCACTCTGGGGAACAACCCTTCCAAACATGTGTCTCTGTGAACTATGAGGCTCACTTCTGTGTGTATAGTTTATCATTTTCTGAACATAACTGTTCAGAAATGGGAGGCTTTGCAGACCTCTAATGGCTAAGAAGTAGCTGCAAGGTAAGGGATGCTGTGATGCAACTAAAACTCTTCCCAAGGTTGTGTGCCCATGGGCAGCCCTACCCTCACACAGCGCAGCCTCGAGGTTATTGTTTTGTAATAAGCTCAAAGAAGGAAGTAAGGCAATGACTCTTTTAAGTATCAGGTCTTTTGCTTTTTGTTCTTAGAGCTTACATAGAATGAAGATCCAAGTAAACAACACTTGAAGAGTGGAGAGAAACCTTAATTTGTAAGTATGCACAGAATGAAAAAAAAACCACAGCCTTGGTTTGCAAAGTTTTTAAAGCATGTTTGCAAGTTTAGGGGGGAAAAGCATTCAGTCGTCTATTTGTTTTGAGCCCATTTTCTGCACAAATGTTTTCTCATTGTGTTTGGTAATTTCCTAGTAAGGGAGAGCATTGCTTCATTCTTCTCCATATTGCTACCCTGCAGTTTTACACTGTCTTCTAAAACTGAGAGGCAGTGCGTTTTGTTTTCGTGTGTCTTTTTGTGTGCGTTGGGTATCACCCAGTCTCTGTAAGGACAAGAAGGATTTGTTCTCTATGTTGAGATACAGCTAAGGAGACAAATAATCCTTTTTAGCAACACTTCACGGTTTCCATTTTTTTGTGTAAAAATAGTGACAATCTCAAATGAAAGAGGACTAACTCAACATGCTTTTCCGTCCCATTTGTTTTTCAATGGACTGAATTGAAACCACAAAATATCAGTTTAATGTTGACACAGCCTGCAAGACATGAGCTGTTGAGCTACCAAATGAGTTAGGGGTGTCATGAAAATTGTTTGAAAAAAGTCAATGTCTAAACGTAAAAATGTGCTTGATGTTTAATAGTCTTTTATTTTTAGTGTTTTCTATTAAGCAGGCTTTTTTATACTTCAAAATTTAGGTGTGTGTGATTATTTTGAAGTGAAAGAAATTCTGCAGTTATTCTAGTGGCATAGCCTACATTACCATAACACAGCATGGAATTAGAAAAAAATGAAATGCAATTACAATGCCCTGAACAGAAAAGATCTTTGAGGCTAAATGAGGGTTCTGTGAAATGGATGCAGATTTTAAACAGACTTTTATTTAAAATTACTTGTATTTTGCGCTTCCTCCAGCCTAGTCTAGTTCAGTGCAGTAATGTCAGTTTTGACAAACACTCATTTTTCAATTTATTAAGCCTGTCAAAAATAGAAATCTTTCATTTGAGTTGAACTTTTTTCTCCTCCAAATTCAAATGAAACTTCTCAGTTGGGTGCATGCAGAGAGCAAATGCTTCTTCTGCAGAACCCAACTGTCAGAACACATGAAAATCTGTGTGAAGCCTGCCAGTCTCTCAGCAGACATGTATGGGGGGATAAATTTTGCAAACACTTGTTATACAGAGTAGAGCTCACTGTTTGACAGAGATTGTAAGTGTCATAGTTTCTGACAAATGAGGTGGTTTTTTAATAAGCTGATATAATGTTGATGTAACATAATGGTGACTCATGGACTTGGTAGGGAAAATAGCATGCAATGACGGGAACAAGGCAGTGACAGCCTGATCTGGATTGCTAAATCAGGCACAAACTAGAATAAGCATTTTACCCCTGCCAAATGAGAAGTTGTTCATCTAAGAACCAAGTGCAAGTGTAATGGCAGCTCACTGAGGAGCCACAGGTATGGCTGGGATCAAGGGAGAATAAGCCTCCTCTGTCTCCTATCAGGTATCTATGATGGAAGTCAAAATTTGACAAAAGGTTTTTAAATCTGAAGATAGAGGCAGAAGCACATAAAATGCCTGGAAGCTGAGATTGTACAACTTCCGTCCAGAAGTATGGTTAATCTTTTTTTCTTTTGTTTTTTCTTTTTTTTAATAGTAAGATAGATAACAGTAAGATAAAAGAGAAACAAGTTCCTGAAGGTTAGGATGAAGATTTCTTACCTGGGAAATTTTGACAGAGATCAAATTGTTTTCATAAATCACAGAATCACACAATGATTTGGGATGAAAGAGGCCTTCGAGGTCATCTAGTTCCAACAGCCCTGCTTTGGGAAGGGACACCTTCCACTAGACCAGGTTGCTCAAATCCCCATCCAACCTTGCCTTGAACACAGACAGGGCCTGAGGATTATGACTTTTTCTGTCCTGAAGAGAGCAGTCCAGGGAAGTCTCGCAGACTGTGCTGCACAGACGGTCACATGGAATGAGTGTGATGGCATTATCCACACCGACAACTGACAAATCTTGAATGCACAAGAATCTTTTTGCTGATCATATTTCTGAAAGAAACTAGCCTCTGGCCTGTTGGCAGCCTACCCCTTTTGTCAGACTAAAACAGCTATTTTTGCAATTGTCCCCCTGCCCTTGGCACCAGCAGCTGCCGTGGTGTCCAAAGGAAGTGGTGCCCACTATTGCCTTGTGGCTGCTCAAGGCTCATGTCCAGCAGAAGTTCAGCCAGGTCAGCAGAGGTTTAACACAGAGGAAGACCAAACCTGCCTCCAAGACCTGAGCAATATCACTGGACTAGCAGTTGCTGGAGTGGGAAGGCACAGACACAAGAACAGCTGTGTCTTGTAAGGTCCACATTAATTCTTTTTCCCTGTGCCTTCTGCTAAATTCTGGCAAAAGGACTTGTAAGTGGCATTTCAGGTCAATAGGTTGTAGTTTTGTGAACGTCAGTACAATAGGAAACCTCATTTTGCCAGAAAGCAGCATTTCCTCTGTGAAACATGCCCTGTGTTATGTTACACTCTGTATTCATCACGCAATGATATTCCAGTGGGGTGCCTGTACTACTGGGGAGCTGATAATCTCCTATCACAGCTGCTAGTAGCTTTTTTTTTTTTGGAAGATTAATGAAAATGACATCTCCTGCAGATTCTTACTATGCAGGGATTTAACGATGACTGCAGAATTCTGCAGAAACCTGCATTTCAGTGACTCCGTTGCCTATTTGCAGACAGAAATAAGTCTCTTGCTGCCCCCTTCACTGGAATGTCTGAGGAAAATATCAATTATCTGACTTCTGCCTATCTGTTCTTACTGCCTTCAGTTCAAGTTTCACTGCTGGCCTCCGAAGGGTGACAACATGAGGTTCTTCCTCTCCAGGGGCAACCTTGCTGCTGGGTCTGCTCACACCAAGCCACATTTCCATGAGTTATCTTTCTCCCTGTGACACTTTTAAAAGTTTTAAACTTCAAATATGCATTTTAAATCAAAACTGTGTGACAATGCCCCTTTTCAGAGACAGCTTTTCAAACTGAAGTTTAACAACCTGGAGAAACTGATGAAGAGCTCTTGCTAATCCCTTCTGCCTTGCATGGTTGTGAGGGTGAAACGAAGTGTCAGAAACAAGAACAGAACTGGAAGGAACTTGCACCATTTCCGATGCAAGAGCTGCAGTGTGACAATCTGCAGTGACTTGGATAAAAAGGTCCTTCACTGCAACCCATTGTAATTCTCTTAATGTACTCGAATTAATTGTCCACATAACTCTGAAATGCAAGATCAAACACAAAAGGTCAGTAATGCCAGCAACCAACACATCAGTTTGAGATGTGCCACTTATATTTGTATTGATTATAAGATATCTGGATGCATTGGGATAGCTAGAGAATAACTTTTCAATTTTTGAAGAGATCGTGATGCCTGTAAGTGCTTAGAAATATTGCTAAGAAACAACACAAAACACCTGAGGTGCACATGAGCACCTATGAGCAAAACCACTATGAGCAAAACCAGTTCATAAAACTCTTACAGGCATTTCCTCTTATCCATAAAATGATTGGACTGTTGAAAACCTTTTTCCCCTTCCAACTTTTGTCAGTTGAACCTACCTGAACTCTTCCCTTCCTATATGACCTTGCAGTGCTTAAAATCCTAACAGGAGCTGCGTTTAGGTTTATAAGAGTTATTTTTAATCTCTCTTTTAGACAGTAATATATTAAAAATGTATATCATACTTTTTAAATTTGCTATTAACTTGAATCTAGCTTTTGCTTGGGTCAGACAAGATGATTTACACTCACCCAGGATGTCCTTTGCTAATGTTTTCTAGCAGCCCATTTCGTAACACCCAGTTACTGCATGTAAGATATGAAATGGCCCTGAGAACCAGGACAGTACTGCCCATGCTTCTGGGCCTGGCAGGATCTAAGCAGGATTTCTATGGAGTCTGGGTATCCATGGTGTTTAATCCCTTGCTCAGAGAAACTGTCCATGGAGAAGTTGACTCTAATGTGTTCAAAATTCAGCTCTCAGTAACAAACGAAATTTGTATCTTACATAGAACAACATATGGTTATCTGGCCCTGGGAAGGACAGATTTGTGTTGCAAATAAACAAATTGATGAATGAGTAGAAGAATTAAAATAATATCTCTGATCTTCACTGTAAAAGGATGCAGATGCTCAGAAGAGAGGAGAAAAAATAACACAGCACAAAACCATCACAATGATGTAATTTCTCTAGGGATCATTTTCCCCATATATTATTGATTCATCCTTGTTTTTAGGAGTATGGCTGGAAATGTCTTAAGGACTACAGCAGTTCTCTGCCCAGCTTTCTCATCCATTTTCTACTAGGCTGGAGGATGTTTGGATAAAAGTACCAGTTACAGCTACTGATACCATCTGTGAGATTTCAAGATTATTCCTTGAGCAAGAGCCAGGTGGGAAGCCCTTCTGGCTTTTTAGGTAGGCCCCCTCCTGCCTTCCTCATCTTAGCCTTTCTGTATTCTTTCATTTCCAGAACATGTACCAGGAAGATTTCAGGAACATGACTGAAGGGACCAGGAACAGCAGTGACTCCTCCTCCGCCTTCTTTCACAGCAGCACCATGAGCGCCATACTGGTCGCTGTCTACTCGGTTGCCCTTGCTGGAGGTGGAATTGGGTCCATCACGATGTCCTTTGTGCTGCTCAAGATGAACACTCTGTCTGTGACCACGACTGCCATCGTTAACCTGGTCGTTGTGCACAGCCTCCTCCTCTTCACGGTGCCCTTCCGCCTCCACTATTATGTCAAAAAGAAGTGGATATTTGATGTGCCGTTTTGCAAAATGGTGAGCGCCATGGTGCACATCCACATGTACCTGACCTTCATATTTTATGTGATCACGCTGGTGATCCGGTGGCTCATCTTCTTTCAGTGGAAGGACAAGGTGGAGTTTTACAGGAAGCTGCACGCCATCGCGGCAAGCGCTGCCGTGTGGGTCTTCGTCATGGTCTTCGGGGTGCCGCTCTTCTACTTTGAGTATGGACGCTCGGGCTTATACAGTAATACAACATGCTTCAAGTTCCACAAAGAGCTACAGCACGAGAGTGTGAAAGCCCTGAACTACACTGTAATTGTAGCTGTCGCCCTCATTTCTTGTGTCCTCTTGGGCCTGCAGATTTTTATCCTGGTAAAAGTGGAAAGAAAGTTTTCCAACTCCCTCTGTTCACACCAAGAATTCTGGGCCCAGGTGAAAAACTTGATTTTCATCTGGGTCATCATAATTTGCTTCCTTCCCTATCACCTGTTCAGGGCCTACTACATACAGTATGTGAGTGATTTTGACCAGTTAGAAAGCTACAATGAGGTTTTTTTGAGCCTGACCGCCCTGAGCTGTCTGGACCTGCTGTCACTCATGGTGAGTGGAAGCCGCTTCTTCAAGCAAAATGTGGGGATGCTCCACAGGAGGTTTGCTTGCTGCTAGCATCAGCCTCCTGCAGCATGTACAGGACCTGGGGTAGGATGGTGGTGAACAGACAGGGCAAACTCCCTCCTCAGCAAGTGAGGGTGTGCTCTGGAAAAAGTACAACCCACTCGCACAGGGATTTGCACATCAGCTTCCTGAAGTAATGGGACAAACTGCCTTCAGGGTCTCAGCTGGTAAACAGGAAGGTGACCTCAACAATTTCCTCATGGTGCTACCCAGTGAGTTGTGGATGGACCAGGAGGACAGAGAAGAAAGGTCATGGGCTCTTCTCTCTTACTGTTTTTACACCAAGATTTGCAAAGTCAAAGGCACTAGGAGGAGCCCTGAGAATTGCAAAGTAGAAACACAAATAAAGAAGCTGGTTTTTATGGACTAAGGTACAGATTTTTGAAACTTAAAGATCTATAGAATTTTCCCATACATTTCTTATTTATTTCCCTCAAGCTGTCATAAAATATCAAGGAAGATATTGTTCTTCCTGGGTAGGTCTGGTTCTTCACTGTTAAGAGAACTGTAACTTTTGAAGTGCGTTCAACAACTAAAATAGATATTTAAAATAAAACCAGTGACAGATAGCTATTTTTTAAAAAAATACTTTCTCAAAATCTCCCTTTGAGAGGCTATCACTGCAACAGAAAAGAATTTTATCTTTCTCACATTATGAAAATATGTCTTAAAAATGTATATACTGTTACGAAATGAACATTGCGAGTTCAAACAAAAGCCTGTATTATTATTCCCAAAATTGTTCAATTAAAAAATAATATTTTACAGTCAGGACAATTGTTTTTAGAACATTCAGACAGCATTTGTCTTCTCTTCAAAAGACAAATATTTTAGTATCCAAGGTAGAAATGGGTGTTTTTTTAAAATCTTATGCTGATTTTGTTCATTTATGAAGTTTATAAGTAGTTACAGTATCTTTAGCTTGAAAGCAATTCTATAAATTTTGTACCCTGTACTGGTAGAAGGAATGAAAATGTTACTGCTTGGATTGGAGGGATGGAAAAAGCTAACAGACCTAGCGCAGCTAAAAGGAATATTATACCTCAGTGAAGCATTGTCAATTGCTGTCTCTGAAGACAGAAATAAATTCCACTAAAAAAGATGAAAAATTCGGTAAAATATTTCTGTGAAAAATATTGAGGCTTTCGTAGCTCAACTGCTTTACAACTATCTCCAAAAAAGAATATAAATCTCCAACTCCTCTAAGCCAAGACACCAATGGCTAATATATCTTTCTTTTTCTTGCCATCTCTGTAAGGTCATATTTTTTCTTCTAGAATTAATGGGATAATAATTTAATCATTTAACTAATTGGAGGTTATCAGCTGACCAATTTCCATGAGAGGGTCTCCTCATGATGCTGTTGAAATCCACCTTTTCACACTTGTGAATCTTTCTATTCCTTTCTGCATCACTTTGAACATCTCTTGCACATCAGACAGCAATAAAATAACCATTGGTTGATCTTGTTGTACCTGTGTGATCTCATTGCTATGCTCATTGCTTTTAGTCCCAACAAGGTGGTTACTTTATGGGATCCCATATCTTCTATAGTCTTTCCACCTTGTCTTTCTGACTTCTTGCTTCAAGGTCCTTTACATCTATCAGGATGTTTGATCATAAGAAGGTATTTTCAGGTCAGAGTATGAGTCATGTTATACAACACCAAAAGGTGGAAATCACTGAAGTTCATAACACAGGTGAGATGTTGGGCAGCTCTCATGGCTCATCCTTGGCAAACAGCCTGGACCACATCTGTTAAGAAAGAAATGTGACAGCTTGCAGTCTGTGTGTATCTGAGAAAAATCTGTCCAAGAAGGTGTTTGTTCCCAAAGGATCACTGTAAAAAGGATGAAAACTACCAGCCAGATTCAGCAGCAGTTGGGGAACTAAAGAGACTTTCAAAAGTGGAAGGAGTCAGTTTGAATGTGTAGTTCATTACTAGTTAACTGTGTGTCCTTAAGAAAGCAATAAACTCCTATGATCCAGATTTGTTTTAAAGCTACACAAACAAATAATATTCTCCTTGTGGTGGGAGAGGATGAAAATTGGCGTAACATTTTTGTTTCCTTCCACAGCAATGTGGTTGGTTAAAGAAAATGCCTTGCATGCATTCTGTAGGCACTGCATAGCTTTGTAACATTATATTATAACCCTTCTACTATAATAAAGTTATTAACAAACAAAATTACTATGTGCTGAAAAAGTAACCTCCTACAAAAATGCACATAAATTAAAAGTATTTTATATCTGAATTTGGAATGAAACATAAAATGTGATGTACAAAGAGTATCTCCCAACTATACAGCCCAACTAATCTTGTTCATCCATGTGTTAAAATCACAAGTAATTTAATTCTTGTAAAAATGCACACTTTCTCAGTAGCCTGCCCCATAGCATAATAAAAAAAAAGGAGTGGCTTTTTTCCCCAAACAAAAATTGATTCTAATGGTGTTAATACTAACCCAGCATGATAATGAGCAAATTAGGGGGTCCAATAATTCCTTGATTTAAGTTGGTGATGTTATCCAGCACCAAGTCATGCTTTTTATGGGGCTATTTATGCAAACTTTGTGTCTACCATTTGTTTTACTTTGTGAGAGGCAATGTCTGGCAGAGAAAGCCTTCTCCTGCCCTGAGAGAATGAACTCTCTTAACTCTGCCAGGAATTGACCACTACAGAAGAAGGGGAATTTCCAGTTACCATCATCTGTTTGGTCAGAGGCACCACAACCCTGAAGGAGACCCTTTTTTTTTGCTGACTGGATGACAGAGGATGGTACTAGGCTAGGAAACAACCATGAACACAAACACACTGTTATAGAAGGACATAAAGGGAATAGGATCTGAAGAATAGGACTGGGAATGAAAAGAAGAGAGAAGAATATTAGCATGCTTCTGCCACACAGAAACAATGTAAGGTCACTGTGTCTTTGGCCTTCATCTCGGGTTAATCCTTAAAGTTGCTGAAAAGTGGCACTCTCACTGATGGGAGCAAACTTGCCCTCAGCCACACCTTGCTCCCACTCCTGCAGGGCTCTTTCCATATGGCTGGAATTTGCCTGCTGAATGCCTTTCAGCTGCATCAGTTCCCTCTCTAGCGCACCAGGGAATCGTGGAAAATCAAGTCAAGACAAGGACAAACATAGCAAGATTGCATTTTGCAGCAATCCTGATTTGACGATTTTATCAGACTGTAATCCTACTTGTCTAATTCCCCTTAGGATACAAATCTTTTCTTTCCAGAGAGGGTTCCACAGCCTATGCCACTTGAAATTTCCATTTTCATGTATTCACAATAACCAGGG
This sequence comes from Nicator chloris, assembly GCA_013400495.1. NCBI lineage: Eukaryota > Metazoa > Chordata > Aves > Passeriformes > Pycnonotidae > Nicator > Nicator chloris. The sequence goes on along the minus strand of WAAE01011695.1, from coordinate 106,040 downwards.
GTTTTGGGAATAATATAACCAGGGTTATTGGTATAACTTTAGGCTAAAAGTACTGGTTGGGGAAGAAGGTACTTCCACAGCTGCAGGCCAAGAAAGGGGTTTTTGAGGGTTTCAAGCACCCGATGCTTTCTCCAGGGATAGAGAGATATGGGCATGAAAACCCTGAAGGCAGCAGAGGCAGCGGTTCCTGAACAAAAGCCTCAACAGAGTTGCAGAATTGGACCTTTCTGACCCATAAAGTCACTAATTTCTGCTGTTTTCAGTGAAATTGGACTTGGCATGTATTTTCCCTGTAAGTAAACCCTATGGCTAGGACTTGATTGGAAGCGAGGACTGGTTTCAAAAGTCAAGGGGTCATTAATAAAACAATAGCTTGACTTCCCAGACAAAAATTTCAGAAAATCAAGCTAAACTTTCTGATACTCAATGAAGTAATTTTCTTCACTTGCAAACAGCTGCTTAATAAACCAATTTTTTTTTCTGAATAGAGAAAAACCAATAAAGATAATATACAGTGTCCATTCCCTGGAGGCTAACTATAAGTAATATACAGTTCTCTTTCTCTGGTGAGGCAGCAGACATGCCAGCTGGCTGCTTTCACCCTCAACCAATAACTTCTCTCTTTCCCAATAATGATTCCAGTTTGGGAATGTCAGGCTGTTTTTGCTCATCAGCTGTGGTATCTGTGCCTTCAAGGAATTGTGTGTCATTCACGTGTGATTTGGGCTCAGAATCACAAATCAAAGACTGGGTAAGGTAGGAAAGGCCCACAGTGGGTCATCTGATCCAAGCTCCCTGCTCAAGCAGAGTCATCCAAGAGGACATAACACAAGATTGCATCCAGATGGTTCTTGGTATCTCCAATCAGACAGACTCCACAATCTCTCTGGGTAATCTGTTCCAGTGTACGGTCACTGCACAGTAGTGAAGTTCCTCCTCATATTCAGATGGAATTTCCTGTGCACCCATTTCTGCCTATTGCCTCATGTCCTAGTGCTTGGCATCACTGAGAAGATCCTGGCTCCCTCCTGTTGGCACGCTCCCTTCAGATACTGATAGACATTGATGAGGGCCCCTTTCCAACATCACTTATTGGGCTGAACAGGCCCAGCTCTCTCAGCCTGGCCTCATAAGGGAAAGGCTCCAGCAGAACTGTAGAGGTGCTCATCTTCGTAGCCCTTCACCGGACCTGCTCCAGGAACTCCACGTCTCCCTTGCACCAAAGAACCCAGAACTGGACACAGCACTCCAGGTGTGGTCTAACTAGGGCTGAGTAGAGGGGCAGGATCACCTCCCTCCACCTGCTGGCAGAGCTCTTCCTAATGCACTCCAGGATACCACTGTCTGTCTTGGCCACAAGGACATTGCAGCCTCATGGACACCCAGGACCTCCAGGTCCTTTTCTGCAGAGCTGCTTCCCATCAGGCTGAGCCCCAGCCTGTGCTGGTGCAGGGGGTTATTTTTCCCCAGGTGCAGGACCCTGTGTTTGCCTCTGTTGAACTTCAGACAAGTAGGCTCACATGACTCAGGTCTTTCTAATGGAAATGGTGCCAGTCCTATATCTGGGAAGGTTCATGCATGACCAGCTGGGGGCTCAGTTACCAAATCCAGAGGCAACTTCACCCATTGAAGGGTCATAGTCAGGAAGGGACACAAGCCCAATGCTGACAACAGAGGCAAGAGACACACTGGCAGAGACATTTGATAGCATCCTCAAATGCTTCATCTGAACCTGTAGGAAGACACTGACTTGTGCTTTACAGGGAACACACACTAAGGAAAGGACTCATGGAAAAGAGCTCATAGCCCCTGACCTGCTTTAGAGTTCTGCAGCATAGAGAAACACAACCACCAGCCAGTGGCTGAGGAGATATACCCTAATGGAGTGATGGCACCATCATCTCTAACGACAACATGTAAGAATTGCACACAGGACTTTGTCTTCCCAGTACTTTTCCTCAATGGAACCAGACCTCACAGAGCCTTCACTGATAAAATAACTACAAAAATGTGAGAGACAGTAAGAAAGGGCAGACTGTGTCTGCATTAATGGGAAAACGTGACGGACAACCTTCAATCGTACCCTTGGAGAAGAGAGTCTCACTTGTCTGGAGGCTGCATGGAGAGAAACACAAATGGGTGCAAATTCCACATACATGGAGACAGACCACAGTCCCTGTGCTCTGCTACAGAAGGAACAGCTGAATGAGAATTCTCTCAAGACATAAACTGTGTCTGTATACTAGAAATAAAGTCACAAACTTTCACATAGGGAAAAACAGTATATAAGTTAAATTCAGCTTGCAAGAATAAAACTGTCTTTACAGTGAACTGGCCTTCAGAGGTTTAAACCTGAACAGCAGACAACTGTATATAATATCATGAATCTGTGAAAGTGGGTATTAAAAAAAGGAAGATTGGTAATTTGCTGTTCTTTCATGAAATTATGATTTCAGATACATAACATGACTGGGTTCAGGTATTTCAGGAAATATTGGTCCTTTTATAACACCCCTGGACCACATCTTTTGCTTGGTAATCACCTGAAACACCTAATGGCTTCCAGTATTTCACAAAATGTCTTCTATCACTACTGTCCTAGTAGGGAAGGTCAGGTCAAATATCAATCCAGTGGAACAAAAAAATTTTAAACAGCTGCACATTTTACAAAGTTGACCTCAGTAGATTCTTTATTTTAGAAAATTTAATATATAGTGTGCTCTGTAAGATACTGTGGGGTATTTAACAGCCTGGGAAATAAAAGAGCTCTCTGTTATCTTTTAAACCAACAAATTCAACAAGCTAGAGGTGGGATATTTTGTATAATACATGCCTACTATTTTCTGTCATTTTGCAAAATAACTGGAAGTCATTCTGAAAAATGATTGAAAAATTTATTAATTTTGCAAAATGCATGGTTTTGCAATATGGCTGTAAAGTATGTTAGCAATTGGTGCAAGAACAGTTGTACATAAACAGAGGGAGTCGAATCAGACTTCTCTCTAATTGCTGAGTAATCATTCCTGAAGTCGCCCCAGGACTTTCAACTTAAATTTAGATAACAACTGTACAAAAAGAATAAGAAATGCTCCACATACATGATCCCAAAGTGAGAGTATTGTTCAACTATTGCTGGAATAAAGGCAAGAAAGAAAGAATCTCAAGTCAAAGTTGAGCCGTGAGCACTAGCTGCTTAGAAACTAAATTTGGAGAACACACTCTCTCTGGTTTTTTAAGTCTAAATGTATATATCACTGCTTTCCCCATTTACATACACAGAATGATTTCTAATAAACTGCTTACTATTTGCCTCATTTCAGATATGAAATTCTACACGTGGGCACGCTGAGAAGTTGACTGAGAGCAGGCAAACAGAAGAGGAGTCTCCTTTATTTGAGCATCGAGGATACATACAATTTAATCATGAAAGCACATATGGCCATGGCAGCCACGACTGTGCCACGAAACACTTGTTGTCTAAGTATGCAAACATCACCAGAGATGCTGTTGAGCACTTCAAATCCTTCTGTATAGTGTGCCAAGAAAAGAGAAGGCATTACTTGGAATGGTTTCCTGACTGGTCTGTTCTGAACAAGGAGAACCTAGCATGGGATAAATTGATTGTCAATATGCAGTCCATGTGTCTGGGCAGCTTGAAGTGGATAATGATGCACGAGGAGTGCATCACCAAATCTTGTGTTTTCCATCCAGTTACGACAGAAAAAAAAAAAAAAGGCAGCTGAGGTGATTCTGCAGTTTCTTGACATCTCTCTCACTTTTGAAGACCATTTTATATTGCAGGATCATGATGGAACACAATTTGTTACCCAGATAATGCAAGAACTAAATTACTTGTGGTCTCAGCTCAGCTTTGAGCATGGAAAACTAGGATTCTGTAGAAGGAAAGAACTAGCAGAGCATCCAAACAGCATATTAAGGAAATGCTCAACGAGTGTCAGACAGGTGATAATTCGTAGGACCAGTCAGTGGGAATATGCTTTGTGAAGTTTGCTAAGAATTCAGCTCACTGCTTGGGAAGAAAATTCAAGCTTACAATTTGAGCTTATGTTACTTTTAATGAATTTACATGGGCAGACTTATTTATCAAGTTTTTTTTTTTCAAAAATTAACTTAAAAACTGAGAAATGATAGTTCACTGATTTACCAGTCTGCAGGAAAGGAAGGGATGAGGAAAGGAAGCTCTTGGGGTATTTAGTGGAAACTGGAACAAGCTCAGCCTACCAACAATGTTTACTGTCCCATGCCCGTATAAAATCATGATATTGTTTATGTCACCCTGCCGTAATGAAGGAGTAAGAAACTGATATACTTCAGGTTTGTATTGACTTTATTGTAGAAGTCTTTTACAGCATGAATTTAATTCCATTAGGGAGCAGAGTTAATTAGTGGAGCTGTTTCTCATTACTAATGTAACCCATGTATATGCAGAGTCTCATTAGCTCTGCTGTTATCTCCTCTGTATGCTCTGTTATATAAATAAAGAGGCAATTTACTGTAGCACTGCTCTGATATTCAAGAATGTGCTCCTTTCAGGGCTGCTGAATGGATGTTGCACACTTCTGTGCGCTTTACTTTGTCTCAGCAATAATCAGCCTGGAAACTCAGCCACAAATAACAAAATGGAAAAAGCCAAACTTGAAAATGGAGTTCTCATTCCATCTGCCACTGACAGGAGACTGTAAATCTGAGCTGATACCTGTTTCACTGAGCAGTATTAATGTTCAGTCGACTAAGCAGTTTGAAAGGCTGAGCCTTCTCTGATTCTTTTGAAGAGTTAGATCTCTTTGTAATGCAGCAGTGGGGTGTGGACAACAAACAAGGATGGCAAACACCACCACCAAACTGAACACCCCAATGAATGTGAAGTATAAGGAGCTGCAAAATTAGAGGAACAAATAAAACACATAAGGCAGTTAATTCACAGAGAAATAAGAAAAGCCAAGCTGTGACAAAATATAATCTGCAAAAAAGATCTCAGCTGTTTCTTGATTAAATACCCTGAACTGGTCACTTGTGAGCATATTTAAGTACACAGGGAACACAAAAGAGTGGTAGCAGAGACATATGAAGAAATACAGCATGTGAAATTTATCACCATAACAACACCTTTTACAAAAATGTGTAGGAGTGTGAAACCACTGCAGTACTTGGGAAGTAAAAATGACAAAAGTAATAATTATATTGGACCAAGGTGGTTTCATGTAGTTTAATGTCAAGGGGTATTTTTGCTGGAACAGAAAAATCCTGAGATGATAAAATAATAGCAAGGACAAAATCTTGTTCTGGAGGTCAGGACGTGTGTAGGAACAAATGATAACTTAAATTTGTGTTACAAAATGTTCCACGTTAGTAATTGCTGCCAGTTACTAACTACATTTAGTAACCAAATTTAGTAAGTTGAAACTTCACAAATTTGTGAACACAAAGATGTGGAAGGAAGATTCACCTCTATAGTGTTGAGATGAGTTTAAATCACAGCCAAAAATGGATAGTAAGAGATCTCTTGAGATCATACAGTCCTCTGCTCAGAGCATGGCTAACCTCAAAGTTAGATGAGCTTGCCCAGGACTGAGTCTAGTTGCATTTCAACAATCTTTAGGGATGGAGAATCCAAGCACCTTCTCTGGGCCTCCTGACCCACAGCTACACCACTCTCAATTTGTTAGGAATACCACAGAATCACAGACTCAATAGAATATGCTGAAGGGACCCTCAAGGATCATTGTCCAACTCCTGCCACTCCACTGGACACCCCAAGAATCACACCATGTACCTGAGAGTGTTGTACAAATGCTTCTTGAACTTTGCTAGGCTTGGGGCTCTGACCACTTCCCTGGGGATCACGTCCCAGTGCCCAACCACCACCCTCTGGATGAAGAACCTTTTCTAATATGCAACTTAAACCTCCTCTACCACAACTCCAGAACAAGTCACAGAACGTCCTGAACTGGAAAGGACCCACAGGGTACAAAATCCAGCTTCTGGTCCTGCACAGGACAACCCCAAGGATCACACCGTGTGCCTGAGAGCATTGTCCAAATATTTCCTGAGCTCTGGCAAGCTCAGGAATGACCATTTCCTGGGAAGTGTGTTCCAGTGCTCAACTACTCTGTGGGTGAAGAACCTTTTCCTAATATCCAACTTGAACTTCTTCTGACAGCTTGAACCCATTCCCCTTGGCCCTATTGCTGGGCACCAGAGAAAAGAGACTGGTGCTGCCCTTCTGCTTCCCCTAGGTGCTCATAATCCAAACTTTATTTGTTGTACTGAATGCCCTTATTAAGAAAGAATAAAGTGATCTGACAAGCAACATGCATGGGGTTTCATAATCTTATCTTTCTTCTTATTTACAAAGCATATTTTACCAACAACCACAGAGCTTGCTGCCCCAAGGCACAATTAACTGAATTACAGCAGGGGGGAGACTGACCACCATTCCCCCAGCCTGCTGAGGTCCCTGTGAACAGCAGCCCCAGCTTCCAGCATGTTGCTGCTTCCTCCCACTCAATGCTACCCACAAAGCTCTGTCTGTGACACAGCTCGTGGCGAGGATGCTGGAGGTGGCCAGATCCAGCACTGAGGAGCATTGCTTTCAACTGATTGCCAGCTTCTCCTAACAGCTCTTCTTTGGAAGTCTTTCAGAGCCATGTTTGACCCTCACACCCTTGCTCATCTGATATGCCCCATCTTACAGTGACCAAACCATTTTTAACATACCCCACTCTGTCCCTGCCATCTTCTGCCAAGTGAGAGTTTTGCTACCAGAGACAGATGCCTTTAGGAAAATATTAAGTAAGTATTGTCCTTATTACTGGTTCATTCAGAGGAAGGTTTAATCTAGAAAGATTTTTTTCCTGGATTAATACATATTCCAGACAAGGTTTGTAACTCACTTTTTAAAATTTTTCCAAACAAAAGCTTTCATTTTGAAATTATTAATATTTTGTTACATATCCAGAATATTTAAACAGTTTTCTTCACAACTGTAATTTCTTTTCCTGTACTGGCTCTGACTGGGATGGAGCATTTTTTCTCCAGAGCTGCCCATGGGGTGCTGTGTTTTAGATTAGTGGCAAAAGAGTGTTGATAACACACCAGTGGTGTAGCCCTTGCTGAGCCAGCCTTTCATGGCACCAACACCTTCTCTCTTTTATGGCTCTGCTCCTCTAGCCCATGGGTTGAGGTTGGGCAGGACGCAGGGAGGGGACACAGCTGGGACAGCTGATCTGAACTGTGCAAAAGAATCTTCCACACCATGTAACAACACACTCAGCAGTAAAACTGGGAGGGGGGAGTTTTGCCAAAATTACTCAGAGACGGATTGGGCATCATTTTCTGGTGGTATGACTGCTTTTGCATTGCTTAATTTATGTTTGCCTTTATCCCGCTCCACTTATTAAACTACCTTTATCTTGAGCCAAAAGTTTTCTTCTCTCTTTTGCCCTTCTAGTTCTCATCCCCATCCCTCTGGGGAAATGAGTGAGGACTTATCTACCAGCCAGAATTTAAGCCACATTTTTTAAGAAGGAGTTAAAAGACTGTAAAATTCCTTAAACTTGTGGTTTGGGTTGTACCAAAGACATTTAATTTTGAAAATAAGATTAGATTTTAGTACAATCTTATTTTTATTCAAATTGTTAAATTTGAATATGTAAAGCAAAAAAAAAATCCTAGGGCTCAAATAGGAAAAGCCTGTTATTTATTCATTTTTTAATCAGGAGGATTTTGAAATATCAGGAGGATCTGAAAAACAACTTTTGAAGTAATTAATCTTTATCCTCTCATAGGTAGCAACTGGTTTATACTGGCTAACAATGTTTTGACAGTCCTGCCTAAAAGTGAAAAAAAAAAGTAAGAAGAAAATTAATTGGTCCTTTCAGTGTCCTCATTTGAACTGAGAACATAATCCCTGGATTTATTTTTGAGAGTTTACATCTTCTCATGTAAAGGAACCAAATTTTGAATTTTTTTATTATTTGGGCCTTCAGGTTTATAGCTAAATATAATATGTTTAAAGATGCTTATTTCTACTACAATTATTTCTGTTATTTTGTACATTGAAAATGTACAATTGAAGAATTGAAGTCTGTGAGATTTGAAATGTGTAGGTAAACTTCCTCCCTGATTTTCAACTATACTTTAGATCAAATTATTATTAATCATACTTAAGGCAAATTTTTCTCTCTTTCACTCTTGAGTTAAAAAACTAACTAACTAAATAAATAAATGGCTTCTCCCGTTCTTCATTTCTAGGAATGGTGGTTGAATAAAAAGCAATTAAGTTAATCACTCCATTTTAAATATTCCGCTCCGTCTTATTCTTTTGTTCTACAATCTACTTTTGTTATAATGGAAAGTTCAACAGGACTCTGATAAACAGTTCAGTAGGAACCTATCACATATTCCATTTTCACAGAATTAAGTTAAAATATGTTAATTAGCTGCATGGCCCATCTATGGTCTAGGGTAGAAATATTCTCACAATTACAGCAATTGCTCAAATCCTTGAACTGAGGAAACAAAGAAATGGTGACAGCTATTGAATGAATCTATGTAGACAGTTTGGTGGCACTTAGGATCATGATCATTTTATCATGACAGCATTTTTGTTGGTTGTACATATTCTCTTTGCCGTGTGCTGAGAGTATGGGTTATAAACAGACATACACATGGCATTCATTGCATTTCATTCCCGTAAACAGTGTGCATAATGGAAGCAGAGAGATTTCCCAAGTAACAAAAAAAGGCAGCAGAAATTACATTGCTTTGCTGGAACCATGGATGATGGATTGCCAGCACAGAGGTTCATTCCTGGCTGCTAGTGGTGTCATTGAAGGAGTCAAGAGAACTTTTTCCAAGGCAGGGACTGGGAGGAAATGCACTTTAAATACATGGTGAGCATCTCTTTTTAAATCCCTTAAGATTATTCCTGTCTGCACCGTGCTTTAAGCCACTTCTGTCACCGAGTGCTGCAGGTCTGCTTTTTTCTCTGCAGTATTTTCTTCTGCAAATGGCAGTTGTCCTATAGACAAGGCTCTCTGAAGGTGAGAGCATCAGTTTTTGTAAATATAGGGCTCTTTCCAGCACCAAATGGCCTCAGCTTTGGAGTTTCCTCTGTGAAACTAACCCTGTCTTTTCTTCCAGGGGCTTGAAGGAAGCAACTTCTGCGGTGGCATCCACTAGCCAAAATGTTCACATTTTGAACTCACTTTTGCTTCTTTAGGCATCTTGGGATATCTCACAGGAAATTAAATCAGAAAAGTCTGATAGCTTGCAACATGGTTTTTGTATTCAGTGCTTTTTTTAGTGATAGGAACTAAAAAACCTTCTCTTTTCACAACCGGTCCATTTTATACCACTGAGAACAGAATGAAACATTATCACTATTTTTTGGAGGTGCCCTAGTTGTTCTGTTCTCATATTTAATATATTTAATTCCTTTTGTATCTTAGAATTCATGCTATTGATATTCATGCCCACTCCCTGCCAACCAACACTCACAAGGATAAATGCTAATTCTTTGTTTCTGATTTGCTCACAGGTTTCATTGCTATGGAGCTGATATCAGATATTTCAAATTCTCAATTGTTCAAAATCCTCTTTTTTCTTAGTTTTTGATTAGCTGACTTTTATGGATGTGTGTTTTGATGGAATTAGGATGACAGGCCTCTAGATACCAGACTCATCTAAATTATAAACTAATTTACTGACAAATTCAATCATTTTTAGTATTTAGAGTCCTCATCCTTGTCTTCTACTGCTCTCTCTTCAACACCATTCTGAACATAATCACTTGCTTTTCTTTCAGAAAAATGGGAAACTCGCCTCAGTAAAGATAAGGCTCATTTTTGTGAAACAAACATACAATTGCAAGATCTTGGAGAGTTTAAGTTCAATGTGAATTTGTGAAAACAACTCAAACTCAAAACCTGATCATATAATCACAGAATGCCTTGGTGTGGAAGAGACCTCAAATACCACCAAGTTCCAGCATTCCTGCCATGAGCAGGAACACCTTCCACTAGACTACATTACTCAAAGGCTTGTCCATCAAAGTCTTGAACACCTCCAGGAATCCATCCACAGCTTCTCTGTGTAACCTGTTCAGTGCCTCACCACCCCCATAGTAAAGGGTATTGTTCCTCCTATCTAATCTAAATCTCTCCTCTTTCACTTCAAAGCCATTACCATTACCCTTATCCTACCCCTAGATGTCCTTGTGAAAAGTCCCTCTCCATCTTTCCTGTAGGTCCCCTTTATGTACTGGAAAGTGCTCTGAGGTCTCCCCAGAGCATTCTCTTCTCTGGAGTGAACAACCCCAACTCTCTCAGCCTGTTTTCATAGGAGAGGTGTTCCACCCCTCTCATCTTTTGTGGCCTCCTTTGGACTTGCTCCAGCACCTTCACATCCATCTTATGTTGGGGCTCCAGAACGTGCATGCAGTATTCCAGCTGGGTTCTCACCAGAGAGGAGTAGATGGAGAGAACCATCCCAAAACCAACCTCTCCACCCTGCCTTGAAAGCATCACCTTTGTGTTTTGGGTACCCTCCATGCTTCTCCATGTAACTCACTGAAAACTGCTGTCTTGCTTTCCTGCATGAGTTAATTGGTTTGTATCCTTCCCTTCTAATTGCTTTTTAGTTTAATAAAGATTAAGCCTTGCCCAGCTCTGTGTCAAGCAAAAATTAGTTTCAGGGATCTAATACCTGAAGAGATTTGTTGATTCCGTGTATAAGCATCAGGAAAGAATTCAGATTCTGTGGTGGTGACCTTATTTATTGAGCAGAACATGAGAAACCAGGTATAGTAGCATTATGTGGGGCTATTCCTTGAAACACAGACTTCTGAGAAAGGCTGGGAGACTGAAACAATGGGAAGTTTGAAAAGGACAGTAAATAGCAGCATGGTCAAGCAGAAAGGAAAGCACTTGGGATAAGGAAAAAATTTATACTCTTGGTGCCAGATCCTTGACTTACATGTGTTTTTCTGCAGCTGTTCCCAAGTAAAATGGCTTTATAGCCAGTAATATCAATTTTCTGGAGTAAACTAAAGCAACAACAACTTTAATTGCCACTACAGATGTTGGAGGGCAATTAGACCAAATAGTGGGACAAAACTATTAAATAAATCTTCCCATTTACCTCTAAACTGGTATGTACCAAGGCAGGAGAATAATGACAAGTTCCTGAATTCATAATAATAAATCTCTTCTTCTCTTTGCACCAAACCAAATAACTAACAGCTTTGTTTTAAAAGGTAGGTCATAGCCTGCCTGTGATATACTCTGCCAAATCCCTCCACAGATATCCATTATATATTATTTCTATTTATATAAAGCATAATGTCTACTTCTGAGGCATACTAAATAGGTATGACTAAGGCAACTATATATTATGATTTCTAATAAACAGAGAAGCCAGACACCCTCTTCCATCCTGACAATGTCTGAGAAATCTCTCAGTAAATCTGCAATCAAGTAATTAGAAGAGCAGTCTAAAAATCTGAAAAGTTCTGCTAAACCTGTTGACCATTTACTGGCTGAAGTTAGTAAATTATTCATGATGCATGGGTGGGTGGGATTGGCAAATTAAAGGGATTATCCTGTATGTTCTTTAAATATGGAATATGATTTTCTTACTATCCAGTACCTGTGACTCACGTCTTACAAGGTGGGAGTGAGACAGCAAGAACTGTGATTTCACCTGCAATCCCAGAAAAAGCAGTATGTTAAAGCATAACACAAGTATTCCTTATTTTACCATTGTTTATGACCTATGTGTAGCTCAATTCTTGTAAGCAGCTAGCAATAGAGGATTAATATTAATAAATCGTTTAAATTATCAGCAGTTATCACCCCAGTTTGGAAGTAGCTAAAACTGAAAATCTATCCAATCACAAAAGACAGGACAGTTTTATGGCTGTTCAAAGACAGAAAGCAGCTGTTGAAACCAAATGTGAAACCTTGGTTGCTATTACACTGACCAGAAAAGACGGAGTTTTTGTAGACAGATGCGCGAAGCCGAGGAAATCATGCAGACATGAAATGGAGAGGTTAGAATTCTGCCGTGCACCTAGTCCCTGCTTAGAGGAACTCTGCTACACCCATGCATGGGCACCAGCATGACACTTCCACAGAGATTCATCCCATCTCCAAACATACAACAGGCCTTGTTTCTCTTCTCTCAACTGCTACTTCTTCTGTTTCATTTCTCCATCTCAGCAGTTGAAACCTTCACTCTTCTTCTTTGTCTTCTGTTTACCCCAGTGCTCAACCAGATATGCCCAGATCCTTTCTTCCTTCAAATGTATTTGTAATTCTAGTCTTGACCTGGATCTCTGCTGTGTATAGATGCATTTCTCTTTCAATCTTTATTCTCACTACTGGTCAAGGCAAGCTATGTGCTGACTCAATTTCCCCTTGTACTCAAGTAACAAACTAACCTAAAAACTAAACCTAGACTACAGGGCTGAGTTGTGATTTTTTAGTTTTTTTTTAATTTATTTAACAGAAAAACAGTAAGATACAAGGTTAACACACTGAATAGCATTAACATACAAGTTTCAAGGAATGTTTCAAGAAAAAAGAGACTGAGAAGTATGAAAACATCAGTGGAGAAATTCAGTTTCTGACCTTCAGCAGTTTTGGTGCCAGCCAACAGCACTGTCCCCAAGGTGACAAGAGAATTATCTATGCAATACCTTTGCTGGGTTTTGGTCTGACTTTACATCCAAAGAGCTCAAACTGGACTCCAGAAGGTAACACAGTGCATCAGACTCTTGATCTCAGAGTCTGATTCAGCTCTGTCTGGAGTGCTGGCTGTCACAAAACAGCTACTTGAGGAATGCAATTTCTTCATGTCTCTTCTGATTTTATTAGGTGGTGGTTCAAGGCTTGTGAATTCCTTCAAGCTCTGAGGACAAGGCAGTAGCCATTTCCCTGCTTCACCCAGAGGCTGTGGCTGTAGTTTCATGATCATTTTAATCCATGGAAACCATCAGTGTCTGACATCCAGGCTGTTCACCACCTTCCTGTGCATTTCTGCAGACCCAGCTGACCATTTTGCCATCCAACCACCATCACTACAGTGTCAGGCAGCAGCCTTTCCTTACGTGGGATTAGGTGATGCTGGAACCACAGCTGGTGAGTACCATTACCCAGGTAGCTGCTCTCCATCAGTGCTCTGATGGAACAATTACACATTTCTTTTACCCCAAGCCCACAAATACATGCAGTGTCCAAAATGGGCATCCCTGCTGCTCTGAATCCTGGTCTAGATGAAATGGTAACTGCTCTCTCAAAGCTTTCAGAGTTTATCCTGAGAATGTCTCACAGACTGTTATTTCCTCATTATTGCTCACCCCCACCGACTTTGCAGTTTCTCTTTCCAACCTTTTATTTTTTGAAGTTTTGTATTTATTTAGTTCTGGTAGCTCTCTTTCACATCTTGTTCTTCCTAACACTGTTCTTAATAGGAGACATGCCTCTCAAAGGGAGCAATCGTCTCATCCACAGCAGAAGGTGGCTGACTGATGGCAGGAGCAATGCTAGTTCAACCCTGCTGCAATATTGGTTTTATGTTATTGTTTGCTCACAAAACCTTATGTGTTGCCTATCATGTAGGGAGGACTGCAATTGAAGTCTGGAACTGTAGTTGAAAAATAAACAGGACGAACATTTTTCTGTTTGATTTTTGGTCAAGAAACTGCTTTTTAATGTCTCTACAAGAGATGTGACTCAAAGTCTTCTTCTTTTCAGTGAGCTGCTATGTACTAATGATATGTTTTGGGGTCTGCATTCATGCCTTTGGTTCAGGAATAGTTTTCAAGGCCCACTGGCTTCTCTGTGACTTTTTTAATAGCAGGAACTCTTAAGTTGCTTTCCATACACGTCTACAGATTGTTTTATGTATAATATTTAAACAGTGAGAAATCTCTGAATTCTTGACAGTCCAACAATGTTAGAGTGAAATCCCCTATTAACTCTGCTAAACACTTTGGTATTCTGGAACATTTAGCTTAATTATTAAACATAAAGCAAGTTCAGGGGGAAAGTAGATATATAAGGAAAAAATCCTTTGCTCAAGTGCACATTTCTTTCCTTGATCAGTGGCACTTCTCACTTGTTTAGCAGCAAAAGCTGGTACCTTGTGGTAGTTGTACGGCTCAGGGAATCATTGCCTGCCTGAGCTTTAAGACTGACCAGACTGTGGTCAGAGGCAGTCCTGACTTGATCTGTTCTACATATCCCAGCACAGTGATGGTCTCTGACAGCTCAGCAAATTTTCTGTGTTTCTCTCTGCATGATGCAAAGAGCATTATACGTCGCAGAGATGAGATTGCTATCGCAGTGAAGCAAAAGCAAGGCTTGTTCCTTCCTGTGTGTGGGCTGAGAAAACCTTCAGTCCTTCTTGGTCAAACAGGTCAAAGGCTGTTTTTCTCACTCTGCTTATGTGTGACATATGCTACGGCTGCATGAAATGACACATTTCAGGGTGAAGTCACAAAAAGAAGAGACTGTAAGGTAAAATTAAAATATTTTACTGCTATAAATAGCAAAAAATCATAATCTATTTCAAAGTGATATAAAACGTTGCCATTAAACTGTCATTATGCTGTCTAGAAAAACTAAAACTTGTACATTCTCAAAGCCAATTTGAACTATTAACAATATACGTTGAAAAATGGTTTGTAAAACTTTTGGTGTAGCAAAGTTTCTGGGAAATTTCTTGTGCTTATGTTGGGAGATAAACAATTTTAAACATTTAAATGCTCTAAGGTCATGAATTTTAAAAAGAGGAGAACAGAAAGGTTTATGCCGATCTTGGCTTTCTAAAGATGTTTTGCCTGACGCTTCATAAATAAGAAGTTTCTCTGAAAATGTTTTGCAGTTGCAGTTTATCATTTTACAGATGAGTGCAAAGAATTAAGAATTGCAGATTAAAACAAGTTTACCGATTTCAAACTCCAAAGGAACCAGACAGAGAAGACACTGCTTTTTTAAGAGATAATTTTTCAGCTCTTACTTTGTTCTTTCAAAACTCTTTCTAAGGTAAGGATATATTTCATTAGCAAAGTATCTGTCTACCCTGTGAGCTATCCCTGTGTATTTGTACAGAAATCTGTGTGGAAGTCCATATTTTGAGTTGTGTAAATAAGAATACAGCCGTATGTGGCTATGTTCAACAAGTGCCAAAAGAATGATGTCTTTCAGAAGATCATTCCTAAATGAATTTTTATGTTTTCATCACTTTTCATAGTAAAGTACCTCAGGTGAAATTCTGTAGCAAGAATACTTGCAGATGAAGCAAGAGGAAATTGAATTTTCATCTGCAGACCTTTATTTTCCATTTGCTCCTTGTATCTAGAAACTAACTGTTACTACCTTCTGTGTATTTTGTACCCATCCAGCAAGATGCTAAAAAGATGGATCAGATGTTGTCACAGAGTATCCACACATGATAGGTACAACATCCTCATATTTCAGTACTTTTTCACCTTCAATTTTAGCTTTATAATACAAGTGCAGATAAAACTTGCACCATTTACAAACAAACAGTGTCTTTGTTATTATATATGGCTGAATCTAGAGGCAAATAATTGAAAAAATCCTAGAATACAGTTTAGTAAATCAAAATCTCATTCATAATTATGTAAAATGTAGTTTTAACCCTGAGGGGCACGGGTTATTCCCGTCATATGCAGGATCACAACAGCTATAAGGCTGTAAACTACATGGGATAACATAATTTCAGGTGCAATTCAGTAGTGTCTCTTGAGGAATCTGTGATATTCCAGTTAACAATAAAGGAAATAACAAAGAAAATGTTTCACTCCTATTTTTCCTTTTCAGTTACCTTCAAAAGAGGAGCTTATGAAGATGCTTAACAGCTGCATAACCCAACAGAACCGTTCCTCCAACGACACAGTGCTGGACTCCTCCGAGAAGCTCCACGCTGTTCTGATAGTCCTGTACATCATCAACCTGGCTGGCGGCACCCTCGGGGTCATCATGATGTCCCAGCAGCTGTTCCAAAGGAGATCACAGTCTGTGATGGCCATTACCATCATCAGCCTCCTGGTGCTGCACAGCTTCATGCTCCTCAGCATCCCCTTCCGCCTCAGCTACTACATTTTGGGGGAGTGGAAGTTCGGGGGGTTCGCGTGCAGGCTGGCGAGCGCCATCATCTACCTGCACATGTACGCCACCTTCGCCTTTTACGTGGCCATCATCATCGCCCGCCTCCTGCGCCTGGAGTTTCGGAAGTGCTGCACCGCGGCCTGGGTGGGCGCTGTCTGGCTGCTGGGAGCGCTGGTGGTCGCGCCTGTTCTTCTCTCCTACTACGGCACCGCCAAGACGTACCGCTCCTCGGAGTGCTTCCAGTTCCACAGGGAGCTGCAGGAGGCTCACATGGTGATCGCAAACTACTGCCTGGTTGGGATTTTGGTGGCAGTGTGTGCTGTGCTCACCGGAATCCAGCTGACTGTCATCTATAGGGTAGCTGTAAAATACTGGCCTGACATTAACTCTCATGTGGAATTCAGGGCTCAGGCAAAGAGTTTCTTCTTCATCCTGGTAATATTAGTCTGCTTTATGCCTCATCATGTATTCAGGGTATATTATATCCAAAACTACAACCTCGATAAAGACCACAAACTACTGCTATACAATGAGGTTTTTTTAGCTTTAGCAACAATGTGCTGCCTGGATATGCTGTGCTTCATAGCAGGAATAGCCCACTGAACTGTGAACTACCAGGAAGTCCAGCTGCAGTGTGTGAATACTGGCTTTTGAGAGAAATAAAACTGTTGGGACTTTCCCGAGCTAGGAAGACTGGTGAGTTTATGGCATGTCTCTATAGGTCTACAGCATTGTTTGGCTTTTGCAGGCCAGTAAGATTCCTCTTTCACAAGCTACTCTTTTTTATGTTCTCTCTAGAAGGCAGACCCACTTGAGTGGGTCTTACTCAAATCTTGACCTAAGAGTCATGCCCTGAAGCTTCACTAAGATTTTCGTCAGCTGTCCTTCTCTAGCAATTACAGCACAAGTATCCACTCCTTTGTATTTTTTTCCTCAAAGTGTCTCAGTAACCACAACCCACTGTGGCAAATAAGTTGTCTTCTCTGCAGGTCTAACTTCTCCTGGCAATTGTGATACTGAAGAGAAGAGATGGAGGAAAGAAGTTCCTTTACAGGATATTTGTACTAGTGATTTTAGATAGCAAGGACATAAACTCTATTCAAATGAGAAGTATTCACAGAATGACAGAATGGGTCAGATTGGAAGAGACCACAGTGGGTCATCTGGTTAAACATCCCTTTGTATAATTTATACAAAGTATATATTAAATTAAATTATGCGAAAACTAATCATTATCACAACCTCACCTTTACTTGTGTCATTTCAAATCCATAAGGAGCTCTGAATTGTGATCATTATATATTTAGAGTGAATGACAGCAAAACAGGATTCAAACTTCTGCCTTATGTGACCCTCCCATCAGGACTGGATCTGTGGTTGTTATCTCTTAGGTCCATTGTAGCCAAAAAAGTTGCTGTGCTTCCATAACTGGATCTGGAATTCAGTTGAGGGGAAGGATCAGACCCTCTCCAGGACAGGGAAATACTTTATTAGCCTTCAAAAACCTTTGATGTCTAGTCACTTTCAGTTGTCTGTTGATTACTATCAGATGCCATATTTTTTCCATTTACGCATCTAACAAAACAGAACAAGAATAAACTTACTGAACAGTGCTTAATCAGTTCAGCATATGCTTGTGTATGTGTATACAAACTTGTTCTGAAGTATATCTTTTCTCCGTTAGATAGATTATATTCTTTGGGAATCACATCCGTTTTGGGAATCTCTGCTTTATCTTCATGATTTAAAAGTTCTTTTTAATGATTCATTCTTCCTGCTCTGCTCAGTGCAGAAGGTCTCTAACCCTTCTGCTGAAGGCTGCACTGTCGTTTGCTGTGTCCCAGCAGCTTGAGGCCAGATTTCTCCCATCTCACACTGCTAGGAGTCACACAAGGCTACACTTCCTCCTTCACAGCCCTACAAGTTCCCATGATTTTTAGTCTGGCAATCTTTGCTACAGAAAGTGCTATAATCCCTGGATTCAAATGGATTAAAGCTTGATTTTGGAGGACTATAAAGTACACTTATAAAGTACTGCTACTAATACCTCAGATTGATGGCATTTCTTTGAATGAAAGAATTTATACCTACTCTGTCAATCCTGAATAGATTATTTTGCCTTGACATTTCCATAAAGAAACTTTATTGAAAACTCTTGATGGTTTCAGGATCCTTTCTGTCTCTTTTAAAAAGTGTGAGGTGTCTGGGTTCCAGCAGCAAGTCCCGAAATCTGAAAATCCTGGTCAGATGGCTTCCTCTAGAGTTACCATGTCCACTCCTATTCAAACAATAGATTGATCAGTCCATGATTTCCAAAGGCAGCATGTAGACCTAGAGTTCAGTATTACAGAGATGAAGTGCAAAGCGACAGATTTTAAAGTTGGATCTACCAAAGCCTTTAGAAAAACTGACAAAGCTGCAGGTGGTACAACAAGTACACTGTTTTTCCCTTACTGTACTTCTGGGGCTAAATAAAATATCTGTTCCTTGAAGAAATGTCCTGTGTCACTGTCTGTTCTCACTGACCAATGTTTCCAAGGTGACCTACCAGGTAAAGATCAGAGTCATCTGACCCTGCTTGTGAGTCTGCTGATGATCTATCAGTCCACCATAATGGTGTGCAAGTCTGGGGGAGAAAAAGGGAATTTACATGCATGTCCTCAGCCATGTGAACCAATCATGTCTTGATGGCCTTGCTTTTGTATTGCCTGACATTTTTTACCTTGCCAAAATAACCCTGATGCACTGAGTTGACTTCCTGGTGTGATGCTGAAGCTGTGTTGCCCATCACAGCTCTCTGGTAGCCACTGGCTGGCACTGGGCCTGCTCTGCTTGGGTGCCATGCAGCACTAGCTCGGGGTGGGATGGAGTGAACTTGCACAGCAGCGAGGCTTTCTCTCTTTCCCACTCTGCCCCACAGTGGGTAGGCTGTGGGCAGACCAGACAATGGGAGAGCAGATGTGTAGATCTCACTGTGGTCCTCCTAATTCGGAGGATAATGGATTAAGCATTGATCTCAGAGTTGTTACATCTAAGACTCCCATTAAAGTGATAAACTCTATTCAATACCCAGCCCCCAGCTGAGAGCTTTAAAACCACTTTCAAAACTGGTTAAAATAAAAAACGATCAGTCTTCAGAAGGATGGTCTGAGAAATAAATTCTGAAAGGACAATAATATTGAGCTCAGATTGTAGTGTACTTTTCCTTACTACGAATTATATAATGACACCCCCTAGAAAACAGTTAAAAATGTTGATTTGAATGTCATTTGCAGTAATTCTGGAGATAATTACAGACATTAATAATTGCTTTCACATCAAAGGATCATGTAAAATTGTAAGCCATTTAGTCATCCCATTCATTTTTAATGTTGTCCGACGAAGACTGGGAAAATCCTCAGATGTTCTGGAGCAAAGAATATCAAACTGCTAAGTGTACCTTTCATTTTTGTTCTCTGCATGAAGTTCTGCATGAACAGAGCAGGCAAGCAGACCAAAACCATGCTCCCATTTGTATCCCTGACTTCCTAAGTCAGTTTGATGGAAAGCTGTTGGTGGCTCTTACCATACAAATGAGTGTGCTCACTGCTGTCACAGCCACACTGCTGCTACAGGTGGCCTGTTCTCACCTTCCTCAAGCATATCCTTTTCTACAGCGCAGAGGGTGATGCACAAGAGACGTATCTGGGTTTAATTCATATCTTCCTTCTGATTCATCTGTTCCTTGTGCCTGCTCACAGAGAAAGGTCATATTGATGGTGTTGTCAGATTGACATGCCCCTCTCTGCAAACAAGCAGAAGGAACAGAGGCATTAGGAGAAAACAAAGGCAGACTCCTGCTCCCTATTTTTTTCTTCTTCTTCATTCAAGCAATGACACTCAACACTAACAGATACTGTCATAACTATCTCTCTCTCTTTTTTTTTTCCTCTGTCAACCCTAAACATAAAAACACACTACAATCCTTGCCTTTTATCACTTACATTCCAGTTTGGGGCCTTGAGTGCTGTTGTGAGCCACAGAGCAGCTATCTGGCACACAGAGCAGAAATACATGTGGGTAAAACTATAAAAGAAATTGAAAATTGCTTTATCCGTTAGCACATGGGTGAAAACATTGCAGAAAAGTTACAGGGGAGCAGTATTGGTTGCAATGATTGTTGCACAGAGAATAAATACCAGACAAAATTAAACCAGAGGAATCCTTTAAAAAATTACTTTAAAAAATATCAAAGCTACAGAAGACCAGCAAAAAAAAAACAAAACCCTACAATTTCTTCATGCCTTCTTTAAAACACTGTTTTCAGCTGTCAATGAGGAGCAACTTTTTAAATCCATGGTAAGTCAAGACCATGTGTTGTCACACAAAGGGTGTCACATAAATTGTACAGAAACATCTTGTTCATCAGCCAATGATTTTCTGATAAGACTGACAATCAGAGGACAAGAGCCATCACTCAGGAAGAGGATGTTCATCTTGTACATCATGAAAGAGTTGCAGCTTCTGACTCTCTTGGGACTGAGATAGCATCCCTGCTTGCAGGAGCTCTCCTGCTTCAAGGAGATGTATACAATCATTTATGGAAAACCACACAGGAGCACTGAGGTTTATGTAGAAACACATAAGCAGTCTTGCACGCAGGAGAAGAGGGGAAATCTGGGCTCCAGATGAAGTAATTTTCTTTCTGACAAAGAAAGATGTGATGGGGGCTCTCAGTGCCATAGTCCTAGCAAGAGAGTAGTGCTAGCAACAGCTCTCTGCTTGGAAGTCCTGGCAGGCAAGGACAGAGACAATGAATGCATCAGAAGAAAGAAGGCTGCAGGAGATAGACTAGAAGACATCGACTTGCATGATGATTCATTCATGATTTCTCACAAATATTTGGAAAGGCTGATCTGTGCTTTCCAAGACACTGTACTGCTGCATAAAACACCTTGTAAGTAAAGAACTTGGAAATAAAATTGCATTAATCTATTGAGCAACAAAATTTTAAAAAACACTATGAAAAGTTAGAATTTTTCTATTATATCAAAAAATAGCATAAAATGCATGCTGCTTTATTTCCATACTCTGCTTGGCAGAACTATCAAACCCAGTGATGCATCTTACATTAGCGCACCACTACAGTTTACTCAAAGGTAAAAACTATAAAAAAATCCTTCAACCATATTTTTTAATAAATCCACTTCCTGTAGCAATTCCTCCTGCCGTTTTCATATCCTCTATCTGTGGAAACCCCCTCTGAAATCTCGCAATATGGAAACTAGCAGGTGACAAGTCTTTCTTCTGGAAAAAAGCTGGCAGAAAAGGGGAATTTTCACAAGCTCCGTATTTTGTTTTTCCTTCGGCATTATCATTCCAGCCCCCTTTCCAAAACTCAACCTAAGCGGGTGACTGCCTGTCCATCCTGGACAGGGCAAATGAAGAAACAAATTCGGGAAGAGGCTTTTCTGCAATGAGGAACACCAAGATGACTCATGGACTCATCTGCTGCTCCTGGTGTCTCTCTCGCTGTCCTTTGACTCTGCTATGAAAGCACAGAATGTCAGGGCACAGCCTGGTGGTGCCTGTCCCATAAACAAGGCTGTGCAACATAACCCACCAGGAACTCCCCTGCTTTAGCTCTACTGCTACCTTCTACAACTACCCTAAAAACATTCCTATCTGTAAGACGGCACTTTTCTTTCCCCCTAGCCCATAGAACCTTTCAAAGGAGAAATAAATTTTCAGACAAATGCCACATGAAAACTGCCAGTCTTTTTCACCTCAAATTTCCTCCTTCCCTTAACATTTTACCCGCTGACTCCCTGAGAAGCATAACATCAGCAGAAGTTACTGCTGGGTAAGTTAAAACTTTTTAAAATTTTACACTGATGGACAAAATATGTCTGTGCAACCTACGATCCACATTTTGATTTATAACAGATGATCACATTTAAGGACTTTTCCTGCGTGTGTGGAGTTTAGCCCCAGCTGGCAACCAAGTACCACACAGCTGCTTACTCACCTTCCCCCCTTTCCTTCTCCATGGGATGGGGAGGTGAGTTAGAAAAAAAGGCAAAAGTTGTGGCTTGGGATGAATACAGTTTAATAATTAATATGAAGTAAAATATAAGAATGGTACTAATAATACTGATGATGATGATTATGAAAACAACAGTTGTGATGAAAAGGAGAGAGAGAGACAGAGGCAGAGAAATAAAACCCAAGAAAATGAAGTGATGCACAACAAAATTGCTCACCACCTGCTGATCGGCGCCCAGCCTGTCCCCCAGCAGCAATCAGAGGGCTTCCAGCCAACTCTCTCCAGTTTATGCACATACTGAGTATGGTAGTCTATGCTGTGGAATGTCCCTTTAGCCATTTCAGGCCAGCTGTCCTGGCCATGCTCCCTCCCAGCTTCTTGTGCCCCTGGCAGAGAATGAGACACTGAGAAGTCCTTGGCTTAGGGTAAGCACCGCTCAGCAACACCCAAAACATCAGTGTGTTATCAACATTACTTTCATCCCAAATTCAAAACACGGCACTGCATTAGCTATTAAGAAGGAAATTAACTATCCCAGCTAAAAACATGGATTTAGCATGTGGTTCTTCAGAATACTTGAATGACGAGCCCTTTGTTCTTGAACTAAGAATCCTTAGTTCTTACCCCCTTTAAAGATGAGTGGTTTGGTACCATATGGCACATTGTTCATCCCCTCATTTTCTGTTTTCCTTTCATCTGTTTGGTGAAATACTGATTTTTTACTTGTGGTTGGGAAAACTAACTTACTGTGCACTCAAAAGTTGTGTAATTTTTCCAGGTTTCTAGACCTGAGCTAGTCTGTTACTGATTACCTTAATGCTTGACTTCTTTGATTTGTTGCCAGCCAAGTTCTGGCAGTAGGAAGCTGGAGAGTATGAAGTTGGAGAACCATTGCCTTAAACCAAAGTTACAGTGTGATTACAGTCACTTTCCAGATTTATACAGCTTTAAAGCTTACTTGGTTAACAAAAACTCTTACTCAACCTGGTGTCTGCCCACAGATGTGCCATCTGCAGTTTAAGAAGGTTCCCAC
The DNA here is from genome assembly GCA_013400495.1 of Nicator chloris. NCBI lineage: Eukaryota > Metazoa > Chordata > Aves > Passeriformes > Pycnonotidae > Nicator > Nicator chloris. Next base: position 82,822 of record WAAE01011695.1, on the reverse strand, counting down.
CATGCAACCATCTCAACTCAAAAGCTTTGTTCTAAAATCCATATTGTATACGTGGAATGGACACGGCCCTCTGACTCACAAGACAATCTGTGGGCCAAAGCAGGGGCTTCTTGTTGAAATACCTGAACAGCCTTGATGGTGGATTCCTCTGACAGCACACTCTGAATAAATATGAGAATGATTTACAAAATAATCTCACAACAGCAGTATCTGCATGTGAAGCATTAGAGCAAGATTAGAATCACATAGAGGAAGGAACTAAGAGGTCTGCAAAATTGAGACAACAAAAACAATGAAATCTTAGGTTTTACAAAAGAAACCATTCAATTGTAAAAGTTAGGCCATTAAAAGTCAAGGCAAAACAATATAAGGGAGAATTGGAAAAGAAGGAATAGTGTAAACTATTCCTAAACTCATAATTTATTTATTATTTAAAATCACAAAGAAGTTAAGAGAGAGCAAGAGAGAAATAGATAAAAATACAAAAAAAAGAAAAAAGGCAGCTTAAAATGTGTCTCTGAAGTATGCTAACAAAATTTGAGGGATCAAAAATAGACAACAATTGTTATCTGAAAAATAGAGATGGCTAAAAGACGAAATGCGAGGGACATATTAAAGATATTTTTAGGAGAGTCTTGATAGACCAAAACCATGGATTGCCCTTGCAGAAGTGGAATTGTCCTCTGAAATCACCTCTGAAATCCAATTGCTCTATTATTAAGTATAACGATAACTAATTCCATTAGTTCTCTTCTAGAATTTTTCTCCTAGCGCTCACAGAGTTTGAAAAGGAATTCAATTAAAAAAGAACGCTCTCCTCTCATTATCAGATGGAATAAAATCTCTTTAATCAGATCTTGTCTGATCAGACAGAATAATAATCTAATAAGAAAGCAATACATCCTCTACACCTACTTCTGCAGTGGTGAGCTCCTCATGAAATTGCTCCTGGGAAAAAGCTGTCAGCTCACCTTTGTTCCTGCACACCCACACTGCATGAGCCAGCAGGGATCTGATCAAAGCATCCCAGCTTTTCTGCCAGCAGGTAACAGACACAGAACAGTCTCCATGTGCTGACGTTTCCCTCAGCAGTTGCCATCAGATAAGGCCACAGCTGAGGGGCCATGGAGGCACTTCCACCCCAGCAGCGTCACTCTGTAATCCAGGTACGGAGTCCTGTGCCCAGGATACCTCTGCCTCTGGGTGATTGTGGTGCAGGAACAACTTGAGGAGCCAGGCAGGAGTAAGGAGGTGGTCTGATTCAAGCACCTATTAGGTGCTGGTTATGCCAGTCATCAGGCTGTAAAGCCATGATCCTTGGACTTTAGAAACACTCTTCTGGCACATAGCTAAGTAAGCTAGAGCTTGGCATGTTTTGCTGAGTTTGTAAGTTAGAAGAGAGTCCACAGGGCTTCCCACCTATAAAATCTACACACAGCTACAATCCAGCAAGTTTTGGATCATCAGCTCTTCCTGTAAAACCAGAAGAAAATATTCCCCATTCCTCCCTGCCAAGGGTAAGCCCCTGCCTTTGTTTTCTGGTGAGCAATATCCTTGCAGTAGGAGCATTTCACGAGGTGCTGCCAGCTGTCCAGTGGAACATAGCTGGGCATGTGTTCCTGGGAGGGAGAGCGGTGGGAATATGAGGGTATAAGCAGCTAGCAGAACTAACAGAACTCACTTTCAGAGAATTAAATGAGATGGATTCTACCCAGTCAGAAAAATATGTGAATGTATATAAAAAATTTTGGTAAGACTTCAAGAAATTGAAATATACTTTTAATCCATGTGGGAGCCTGAGAAACCTTTTCTACAAAGATTTAGAAGAGGCACTGGCAGAATATCTCAAATTGACCTGACAATGATGCAAGCACCCAGTTTGGCAATCATTAAACCACCACATTAGCTGCTCTGGGGAATGCCTTCTGAAATCTGTATTAGCTTTCAGAGAAAAGAACACAGCAACATCCAAACTGAAGTGTAAGTGTGCCACACCACAATACCATGAGAGCATCCTGTCACTCTGATTTATTGCTCTTAAAGGGGCTATGCTACTACATGTCCTCCAATAAGCCAGTGGGCACCATGAAAATGCACAGAAAAATAATTTTCAGGACTCTTAAAGGAATTAACAGTGCAGACTTCTCTATTGGATTAATTTCACTTACCCCCATCTATCAGAGCTGTAGAGAACTCCCCCTCTTCTCTTGCCAAACTCTCTTTTGTGTTGTGTAACAGCATTATGAGAGTAGTTTGCTTCCAAATGATACTGAGGAAGACTAACACTATTAGGTATGGATACATGAAATACTGCTATCACAGTGTCCTGCCTTGCACAGCTCCAGAATGGCTGAGTAAGAACCACAGCCTGAGCAGTTCTAGCTGCATGATTGTTCTGTTCCAGCAATAGGAAGAAGGGACAAGGAATGGTCCATATCCTATTCTGATGCACTTCGTTTTTCCTGTCTAATGTTTAGACCTCCTCTTCCTGTCCATCAAAATGCCAAGACCCACAGAGATTCCCTACATATCAAGATGGTGTGTCTCAGAAATGATACATACATCTGGAAAGAAGTAAGGAGATGCCAGTAAATTATTTGTCTGGTGCCTGTACTGAGTCTGGAGAAGCTTTACCCATGGTGTGCTATTACACCAACCACTCCCCACTCAATGTCAGGTAAGGCAGACATTTTACAAGGCTGTTTTTCACTATGTCTAAAACACAGATGCAAGCTGGGTGTATTGGACCTCATGTCCTCTGCATCAGGAATGAAGTGATCAGCAGGTCCGCATGGTAAGAGTGCTAGTGCCAGCAGAGACTAAATGGCACAAAGTATTAACAGCACTTATATCACTAAGACATTGATACAGTTTACTGGCAAGAACAAAATCCCAATTGTCATCACAAAAAAAGCAGTTATTTCAGAACTTTCTGAGAGCTACAGAGAAATAGCTACAATTAAATTCTCAGTGGGGACTGAAATGCCAGAGTTTCACACGGTAAGCCTGTCAGTCTTCAGCTTCATGTTTTCATATGCAGTAGCCTGCACCTATGGACCTACTTGTGGCAGTGATGGTTAATTATTTTCTTATTGCAGGGAAAGAAGTGACAGTAGTCAGGATGAATGGAACTGCTGAGCATCCCTGGCAGCACTCTTGGACATCCTAATGTGGTGTAGATTATGTCACCAGACCACATCAACAATCACCTCCAAAAGCACGTTCTGTGGGTGAATCTCTTGCTTTGGACTGATATAACCTCCATGTGCCAAGTGAGAGGGGATTTGCATCAGCCCCAGGTGACTGTGCATTGAAACAACAGGCAGTGGTGACCACAAGAGATGTCAAAATTTTCAAGGCTGTTTGTTATAATATTGATCCCCTGAGACAGGAAAAGGTGAGAGGTCCTCACAGTTTGCCTAAAGAAAATGTGAGCAGTTTGGTAATATTGATGGAAATTAGAAGTTCACAGCTGTGTTTTAAAACACTTCATTTCTGTCAATATAAACTCTGCTGGAAGTAATGCAGAAGTGATGCTAACAGTCTGATCCACTGATGATGCTGACAGCTAGCACAAGATCACACAGCACATTAATTTCATAGGTGAAGAAATATCTGATGCCCTGCAGCAAATCTGCAGCAGGGTGTGTGCAACATTTCTGGATTTATCCGTAGTCCAGCATGCAGCTGCTTTTCCTTTAAGTACCTAATGACACCTGGTTTTTAATTAAAAAGGTAACAAGCAGTGTAGCAACTGGAAACCCAGCCCTATAACCATTTCTTTCTTTTGACTTGACTTCTGTTTTATTAAGTAGTTTTTCCTGCAATGTCACAAAGAAAAAAAGTCTTCAGCATTGTCATGCTAAGTGGCACACTAGTTTTATTGTATGTGCATAGGCAATAGCCATGACAACATGGAGAGCACACTATGAAATTTTATAACAATGCAATTATTAACTCAAGTCACTCGGACATGTTTTCCAATTACTGTTTGTGTGTTTAATACCATAATCATTTATGACTCAAAATGTGACACCATTAGAAGCCTTTTTGACATTATTATATTCAGACTTGTTTAACAGAACTGTGGTACTTGGTGGTATCATGATATTTCTTAGGGGTTTAATGCCATGAAAGACTCAAGTGAGATTACTCATCAGCAGTGTCTTTCCTCTTCACCATGCTCTGTTGCATCTGCCCACTTGTCTGCTTCTCAAAAAGCATCTTACAAGCTTTCAAATGTGTTTCTTCCTCAGCTGTAGCCTAACCGCCAAGTGACATTCTCAAACTTGCCTGGATAGTTTCTATGCTTCCAACATTTTAGTTTTAAACAGGAGCTGTCAGGTTCTTCACCGTGAACTGAGCTGGCCTCTGAACAGATTACATTTCATTATCCCTCACAGACACCACAAAAAACCCCACCCAGAACAGAGAAGATCCCTCATTCTAGTGGAGCTACCACAAACCAATTATGTCAGGTCAGAAAGCACACTGTGAAAAAGATCACCAGTGCATTACATTTAACAGAATGTTTTTAAAAAGATTAGAGAAGGTTAAAAAAAACTTTTTCCATTCAGCTGTAGTTGGTGTTATCTCTCCCTGTTTTTCCACTGTTTAAACTTCCCGTTCGTCACAAAGTCACTCACTGCTGCTGTGGCCACCCAAAAGATATCTGTGTAGTTTAAGCCACTTATCTTGAAGAGATAGGTACTTTCAGCAGGCAGTCCAGCCCTCTCAAAAATAGGTGTTTCAGATAAACAGGAGAATTAACATCTGAACTCGCCAATCTGTCATTAGCACCACTGAGAGGCTCCAGCCATTTGCCTTATTCTGTCTGACTTCTGGAGCCCACCTGATCTCCATCCATTCTTGGCTTTAGCAACCAAACTGCGAGGCCACCCGTCTGACACTCCCAGATCAAACACTCAAGTTTTCTGCCCTTCACATTACACAAAATTGTAAATTTTTGTAAATTGCCTACTGTAAATTGCCTAACTGATCTGATTTCCAGTGTTTTACAATTTGCTATTCATGGCTTCATTATACTTTTTTATGTTCTTTTAGAATTGTTTACAGTAAGTGAGCTACAGTGTACAGTGCAATCCTGATAAATCCTGAGGTCTTTGAAAGGAGCTATCCAGAAGTCACAAATTATATTATTCACATTACTCTGAAGCTGGTGAAGAGAGGGAATTTAGTCTCAAGTTCCTCAATATTGATCACTAATCACAAAAATCAAGTTGCATAGCAGGTAGAGTCAGGATATGCTTGAAATCAGTCACTACATTTAAAAATAAAAGTAGTCAGAAAAAACCAAGGAGATGAGCAGGAGATGAGTTGTAATTGAGTTGCCTCATTGAGATGCTTTAACAATTCATTTTTTCCCTCCCCATCTCTCCTTTTGAGTGGTAAGTTAGTCAGCTAGAAAGCTACACAGTGAATTCTCATGTCTGCATCTGTCTCTCTGTCGTTTCTCACAGAAAGGTAGTCTTCCATTCACAGCTTTACATTTGTAAGCACTGTGTTTAGAGTAGTAATCTTCACTTCACATAATCCTCTCCTTTATACACTCCTGCTTTCAATTGGGAGCAAATGCTAATTTGATCATGCATAAGATACATACATAAATGTCAACCACCTCGGCTGTCTTCTTCCTCCGCTTCTCAGTATTGTGGCAATGGATGATGTTAAAGTGCATCAGTGCTGACACTTATCCTATTAAAGCTCTGGAAATGCACATCAGTGCTACTGTAATATTGTCATTCTTTGCATTTTTCTCTTCTGGCTGAACAGGCAGTATGATTGATGAGAGAAAGCCCAGTTAAGCAGAAAGAAGTTACTAGTAAAATAAGCATTTGAAGGAGTCACAAATAAAGATTTAAAGGCAAGCCAGAACCTATAGTTAAACACAGGCTATAGATCAATTAAAAAAAAAAATCAAACCCTTCTTTCAGTTATAACTGAACTTTGCCTCAAAGGAAAACTTCAGAAGACAAAAATACACATACATGAATCAAAACTATCCACCTTGAAATCCAGTGAAGCTGCATGGATTCTAGAACCTGAAAGACATAAAAGGATGATAAAAACACAATCCAAACTCAAGAGATAAAGAGCATCAGAAAGCAAGAAAAGCAAAATTTAACATATGCACAGACTGGGAATAAAAGGGAGAAAGGAAGAAACATTTCCTCCACAAAAACAGAGTGCCACTCTGTGGCACCTTTTTTAACAACATTTGTAAAGAAGTTTCTTCTATGACAGCAAAAGGAAGGATGAGAAATGTCTGGGTATACATGATAGCCACACTTCATTATTTTCAGTTTTACAGTTATTCTCAAAATCACTATCTTATCATCTGAAAGATACATATATGTAGAGAGAGATTCCCTTAGCAAATAGAAAAAAATAATAATTTCCTCAAGCCTTACTATTGAGACAGCTAAATTTTGACCTCTGGTGGTTTTTGTTTGAAGGCTAATTTCAAATTTGCCATAGAAGGGAGTTGCATTCACAGCTGTTATCAAGCTGCTGTTGCACCATTACTCACAACATATGTATTTTTGAGGGATGCCCATTTCCAGTTACCAGAGCTGCTGCCTCTCTGCTCACCCTTTCCCAGTCTCTTCCAATGCAGTTGTTGCCACTTGCTGGTTTTCTGCTGCCAGTACAGGTTTCTGTGATGCACCCAGCTCTGGTGAATAAACTCAGGACAACTCACTCAGTTAAATAGATTTGGAAACTAAGATGATGATTAAACTGATTCTCAAAAACAAAAAACAAAAAAAATCACCCCTCCCCCCCCCAAAAAAATTACTCCAATATAAAATCTACCAACTCTGGAAATAGAGGGATTAGCAGGAAATATCAACACCACAGTATACAGGCAACTTGCAGGCAGTCTAGTTTTATTAAATAAAATTAAATACCTAATGTACAAGTGTTTTTTTAATTGTTAGCGTACAAAATTCCTACTCTTGTAGGAAAATGTAAATATGACAGAGGAAAGCATCACAGAAAAAAAAAGTTCAAGAGAAAGTGGTATTTAGCAGATTATTCCAAAGTGTACGTTAATTTAATACCAAACAACAATTTTTTAAACAAATTACCTGAGCTGTATCTGAAGAATCCACCTAGATTCTAAAATTAAAAAAACTCAACAGTTTATTTCTCCTTTTTTCCAGTTGGTTCTTATTTTGAGGACAAAGAATCTCTAGAGAAAGAATCTGCAGGAAGGGAGAAGCACTGATAGCTGTACTGCTGCTTGGGTGTTTATGTGACATTATATGTCTATCACTCCAGAACAGTAGGAGAAAGTAAGTGTGAAGTTTTAGTACAAACTTGCTACCATTCTGTCAGCTGTCACCGTTTCCTCGCTCCATTCCTCCATCATTCATATTTCTCTCCAGAATCTAGTTCTACTGAGGTACTAACACAATTTACAAGCTGCTCAGAATAGATTATATCAATTTTTTAAAACTTCTGAAATTATTCATAACCACAAGACTCTGGCATGAACCACACCACATAACTCCCCTGTTACACTGTTTTGAACTTCTACAATTTATGAAAAAAATAAAAGAAAATACGAAGAGAGGGCAGGGTGAACTACTCCAGTCAGAGCCAAAACATTTCATTTTATTTTTAATGTGTTATTACATATTTGTTTACAAATTTTCAACATTCTGGACAGCATATGTAGAATAAATCTTCTCACTTTCCTCCCCACAGAAATAAAACTCGCAAAGCCAGGGTGCCCAATGCTGGGGAAGCCCCAACAGAATACAGTCTCAGATTAGCTTGAAAGTATTTTGAGGAGCTCAGGTCTGAATATATAGCAGAAACAGAAGGTTACCATTTAAAGGAAAAGGCTATCCATCATCAATAAATTTCTAGGTCCAAAAGCTTTCTTGCTGTGGATGACTCAACTCTGTTTAACTCATAGACAGCCTAATCAATCTGATGCTTCTAGAATTTATACACCACCTTTCAGGACCAAGAAAAAGATATGTTTTCCAGGCATGCCCTTATGAGGTTTTAATGGTGGTACAGATAAACTTTGTGATGAACTTGCAGCGCTAACAAGCATCCTATCCACACAGCCTCCCCCAAAACTCGCCCTTGCGCCTGCGGTTCACGCGCTGCGCAGCGGAATCGCCGCAAGGTGCCGCAGGCATCTCTAGCAACCCTGGCAGCTGTTGTGCCAACAGTGATCAAAACATACCTGCCTTCATTCTAAGACATAGCAGGCTCATTTAAGTGGTGTAGTTACTTCATCTGAAGTAACTACGAAAATTACCTCAATGAAAATCTTGATTATCCAAAAACGATTGATGGATGCCACACAAAGAAAATTTGCAAGCGGCATTATTCATAATTAATCAAATGGATTGCAAAAGATTCTATTTAGTGTGTATAAGAAGTTCAAGATAATTATTTTTGTCATGTGATATGCAAATAGTTTGAAATATGAAACCGAGTTTTCTAAGATGTTGTTCTTAAAGGTATATGCCTATTGATGCTCCATCATAAAATTCAAAATTATTTCTACACTAGGATTTGTAGCATTTGTTGGAAAGTTCATCTTTTTTATTTCCAAGAGACAATGTTTTAGCAGCTACTTCAAAGTGTAAACATTTTACCTCCCTACTGCTTTCAATGAACATGCTAGAGAAACCTACAGGATAAATTATTTCACTAGAACAAAACAACAAAGGACAAGATGGAGGGAAAGAAATACAAAACTCAAAAATCAGCAACAGGAAGGAAGAACAAGACATAACTGAAAAATGCTGAAAATTCAACAGCAATTTTCTGAATTAAGTTCAAATGTTGAAAAATAATATGGCATCCTTCCTGCATGTTTGCATTCTGTTTCTGTGCGCATGCTCACAAATATCATATACAGCCTTTCTCTGTATTAATAATACAACATTTATATTACACTACAGGTTTCACAATGAATCTTCATTCAATTTTAACCAAGAATATGCTGCTTGCCAGTGAAACAGAATAATCTGCCTTCTTTAAATGTGCAATATAGGGTTTGTATCATTACCACATCATATGAGACTCCAGTGTTGGATATTTCCAGGCCCTCTTAAATTAAATTGTAGTAGAACTTGTTGGCAAATTTAATCAAAAGCAAGCAAAAGATGCTGCTGGTACAGCTGTCTATGCCACAAAAAATTATGTTTCCTCTGTATGCAGAGCCATGTAGAAAAGTGGAGACACGAGAAAGTGGTGACTAATGACTGCAGTTCAGGGGGCAGCAGGCCACCTCCCTGCTGCACAACCATGGAGGTGCACTTGGTGCAGGGCTAGGGTTAGCTCGCCACAGCACTCAAATAAATCACTGCACCCAACCATCAAAGCCTTGCAACCACCCTGCCTGCACTTTTTGGAAAAGATTAGGTTTGCTTCTCCCCCTTGGCAGGTCTTTAACACACAGTCCTTCTCAAGGTGCAGATCTGTATCTGCATCTCCTCCACCTGAGAGCTGTTCTTCAGCACAGCACATGACAGGTGGGCATTCCCTGGGCTTTTCTCTACAGGTGGAGCCAGGTTGCGCTCCTTATTTTGTGATGTCTTGGTCTGTTAATGCCTTTTGTGACCAAGGATGTGGTCTGTGGTGGATGTCAGAGTGTGCAGAGCCCTGGAAGCCCCACATGCAAATGAAGAAGGGGCAGGCAGTGAACGTTCCCACCTCAGGGGGAGCCTGTACCCACACACATTCCATGTGCCTGCCAAGGTCAACCTCAGCTGGCAGCTGTAACCACTTTAAAGGGTTTGCCATCAGGGTGCTAAGCATGATAGGGAGCAGAGGTCCCAGTGGGGCCCACGGCTTTTTGCCAGCAGGCAAGCTCTGGTTGATGCTATTTTCCCTGTTGCTGTTGCCATAGGAGACTCTCTGTTCAAGAGGAGCTGCTGACTTCCTCCCTTCCACCTTCTTGTCTGCTACAGCACATTCCCTGCCTCTGCATATCTTGCCTCACATAGAAAGGCACCTGTCTCTCAACCTCCTCAGCATTCAGCCTCCCTCTCTCTCTCACCAGAAAATTTAAGCTATAAACCTCAGTTTTCCTATATTGGAGGAAGCCCCAGGCCAGATCTTATTGTTGAGCAGGATGGTCTGAGCAGGACATCAGCACGTGAGAGAAAGGCCACTGGGTTGTTCTTGGGGGTTGGCATAATGCTACTGAAGAAGTGTGACATAAAAATCAAAAGGGAAGCTTGGAGACTGTGTAATTGAGATGCTCTCCTCCCAGCCCAGGCCTCAGATTTGAAGACCCACTGGAAACCAACACAGTGACTTTACACATGCCAAAATACAGCTGGCTGTGGTTTCAACTCTGTGCCCTTCTGAACATCACCTTTGTCATTTTCCATGTCTTGAGAAAACAGGGCATGATATTCAGAACTCCTGTGGTCCCCAAAGAGTCCCAGATGGAGATGAACTCTTCTGACTCTTGTTTCAGACCCTCTTTGGCTAGGAGAAAGGCAGACATCCTCCTAGCACCATGCCCTTCTTCAACCAAGGTCAAAGCCAGGAAGGTGTTTTATAGCATGACACTAGTATGTCCAGCAGAACCTAGGGCACAGACTGAGGCTTGCTAAGACATTGCCAGAGCACCGTGTCAAAGCAAGCATGGCCATATCTGTAGGAATAAACAGCAGGGTCCCTAGAGCCCTGTCAACTTTCACATCATGAGCAGATGTTTATGAACAGTGCTGGCTGTCAGGGATAAATACTTTTCTGAGACCACTCACCACATTTACAAATGATTCAAAGAGCTTACAGGTTTAGTCAGCAAGTCCAACACCAGGGAATATTCTTGCATGTTCAATTCAGTAGTATAAATGCAAACAGAGTTTAATGATACAGAATGGATGGTGGACAGACATTAAAAGGAAAACAAGAAAATCTGAGAACTTCCACTTGGCTTGAGCAGGCGTCTCTGGGTGTTTTCTCTCAGTATGATTGTAACTTGCTGCTATGGCTATGTTTTACTGCCAGGTTTCCTACACACACACAGACAAAATATTTTAAATGCTGTATAGAACATTTCAGTCTAGCTAAATGGCCAAGTCACGGGGAAGCATCCAACAAAGAAAATATTTGTAATTCAGATTCTTCCTTAGGAAGTTGTTTCTAATATCAAATATTCTCTTTGGAACAACTTTTTAGGATTAAGGTGTGTTGAACCCATCAGGTTGCTGTCACCACTCCTGTCTAATGTGGATCATACAGGGAAACAAAACAACTGAAGCTGATCAATGTGGTAGGACACTGGGCCTGGAGATAAAGTTTCATATTGTAAATATTTTGGAATACAGCATTTATATATTAATGTGGAAATTACAAACAAGTTTGAGATAGAGAAGAAAGATTTTCTGACTTCATAAAGTGTGTTGGTTAAAACTCTAGATATGTTGATAACTGCATTGTGCTATACACAACACTTGACTTGCATTAAAAATAAACAGCTGTCACAAATTTCATACTAGAGAAAAATGCACTTCTGCCATTTTTAACTCAAGTAACTGCTTCTTTGTGAGTGTCTGATGCTGAAAATTTCAGACTAAGTGGTGAAATTAGGAGGAGACATGCAACAGTTTCAAATTTCTGAGCTTTAGTTAATGAAAGCTTATGAAGTAGTTATGAGATGCATTAACTAGGCATAATTGAGAGCATTGAAAAACTATAGTTGAAAACTGTATGCAATGAGATTTTAAAACCAATTTTATCTTTGTGTTCAAAGTTGAAAGTGAAAGAAGATTTATAGCTACTCCTATAAAACAAACAGACCTGTTGAGTAGATATAAAATACTGAAGGTAGAAACGTGTATAGCACTACTGTATTGTTTTACAGAGGAAAGCACTGAAACTAATATCTGAAAGTCCCTTCACTTACTTTTAACAAGATTAGTATTTTATAGCCTATAATAATTATTTCCATAACTGAAATAAAGATATAACCTCTCTCATTTAAGGATCAAATAGTTTCTGGTAACATGATAGGGATTTTGTATATGTAGAAGAGGAGAAGGAATAGTTTAAAACAAAGTATTAGCAAAAGTCTCCCAGATATGTATGATGGCCTTATAATTGCATTTATATATTTACATACTGTGTTATCAGTAACACACAGAGCTCTAGAACTAAAATATGCATGGAAAGAGAAAAGACTATAAACCTTCCGTTCAGCAGCAGAGTGCAATTCATTAGATTTGGTCTTGAAGTCCATTAAATTTCATCGGTGAGGATAATTCACTGGGATATATAGGTATTTCATATCTGTCTTTGTGTTCAAGACCTGTACAGGTGAAAAAAGTTTGTTATACCTTATCCAACCTCTGTGATGATCCCGTGGGACCAGCAGGGTGTTTGGCACAACTGGAGTTGTGTGCAGGAGGGATCCCTGCAACCAGGAACACCTCCTATGCACGTGAAGTGTACCCATGCGCTGCCCTACAGCAGGGACACAGGAAGGAAACACGACAGCAGAGGCAAATCTGGTTTTGAGATGACTCAGAGGTGATTTCTGATCCTCTAGCACACACTGTCCTGGAAACCCTGGGAGAAACCCAAGCTTCAGCTCACAAATAGGATGAGTCATCTGGCCACAGGCTTGCCCTGTATCATCCTCTTCCAGTAGGACCTTCAGCTATAGATTAAAAATACATTCATCGCTAGCAGCATAAAAACTTCCCATTCCTGCTCACAAGTGACTATTACACTCTGTGTAATAGACAGTGACCACCCTGTTTGACGTATGAACACTCACTACATGACCAAACCTCTGATTTTCTTTCCCCTTCCACAGGAACCTATGACAGAGATGATTGTTTGTGGTTATCTCATGCTTCTGTCACATACTGGGGAGGTACATGATATTTATCCCTCAAAATTATCCCCTTGGCAAAAAAGCTGGTCTGTGCCAGGTGCAAAGCTTGGCTATGGCCAGCATGTGCAGCTCTGCTACATGTAGATAAATTCTGTATCCATTAAACAAGTTGAACCAGCATAAACCCTTGGATGTGAAACTGTCACCTGAAACAAGATCCAACATTTAAAATGTTTCTGAATGTCACACCAATACCCACCATTTCTAACCAGTAATGTTCTAAGGACAGGGGTTTATTTTTGAAATCTTCAGTTGGCTAAATGGTGTGATGACTGAAGTCATTGTATCAAGAACTATTTTCTGGCCCTAATAATTTTATTAACTTTGAACAGATATACAACAAATTGTTTAGAAATTTATAGTCTTTTTTTACTCGCATGAATTGGATCAGAGTCTGAAAAAGTCACTAAGGAGAAGAATTCAATGTCATTTTTTTCTGCAGAAGCTTGAATGAATGCAACTTGAAAAGTTTCAACTCCATTGACATGTTCTTTAGGCTTAGAATATTTTAACAAAATTTTGTTAAGATTTAGCCTTCTCAATGTCATCTATTCAACTACCTCTGCCTTGTGCACTCTTTTTCTTCATAAACCACTCATTATCCTACTTTTTCTTCTAAATGACCACATAGCTCCAATTACTAGGGAATTTAAATACACAATCAAAACAAACTTATGGAAGCCAAATTATGCTCCAATTGCTTGATTATTTTACTCATTATGTCCATAAAAACTTACCTCAACCAGCCTCTGGCAAAGTTTTTAGTGGTTCTTTTACTGTGTCTAATTTCCACTCCTATCTTAGCAAGGAACAATACTTCACATGGTACAAAATTTCTTACCCAAAACAGCTGTGCAGATACTAGCTTGTCCCATGACTGGAGTGTTTCAGCTTATTTTGCTTGAACTACATCACAGTTCAAGTACTCACGTAATTCTCCATCATATTTTCAGGCTTGGTATTCTCTAATCCCCTAAATCTTTCCTCAACAAATTTTGGTGCTCACCTTCATGTATCAGGATGAATATTTTCCATTTTTTCTGTCCTGCTGGGCATTACTACCATGAATATAGTCAAGCTCTTCACATATTTCAGTCACAGTTTTCACATGTTCAGATTTTCTCTGCAGATGAAGTTGTCCTTGTCAAAACAGGAATGTGCAAGAAAATTTTACTAGTTGAAGATCCTTAAAATATAGAGAGGTCTGAGCCATCTTAATTATTCTGGAGATTCTTAAACTGGGCCTCTGCAGATCTTTAGGTTTGGTAAAATAGAAACTACTGCTGTATCCTTACCAGCTTTTAACTTTGGTTAAAAATACTTACGTGAACTCCGATCCACCTTTGTTACCTGATATCATGGGTTTTGCTTTTCGATATACAGGAAGATATTTTTCTTCATTTTCTTACACTTTGTAGATCCCATTGCAAAGACCAGTCTTCTCTATCTCTCTTTGAGTAGAAGGATAACCTGTACACACAACTAGTGGAAAACTGTACGTGAATCTGGTGAATCAGTGCATTGGATGCTGCCAGAGAGCAAACTACTAGACTGTTTTCAGATGGCTTAGGTATGATGCAAATCAGAATTACCAGTTTCTCGAGCTGTTGGAAACCACTCATTATGTCTCACTAAACTCTTGTGTTCATGGGTTTGCACACACTATAGCTACAGAGGATGTTCCCAAAGTTACACTGTAATGTTCTATAAATCAGTGTGTAAGGTGTCAAATGTGTTTCATACACTCAAAAGATGAATCAATATAAAGACAAGGAATAACAAATAATGAATACATGAAAATATTAATACTCAAATTACCAAACTCTAACAAAGGCTGTAATTAAAATAAAAAGTATCATGTTGTTATTCACATAATTTTGAGATTCTCGGGTAAGGTAAAATAAAAAATACCTGATTTTCTTGCCCTAGGGGATCAAGCTCCAGAGGTAATAGCCATATTACTTGGGAGGATTAATGCCTATATTTCTAAAGACGTCTTGATCACTAAATTATCTCAGTTCCTTTTCATCTGTTCATTTTACATATATTGCACACTAACATTCATGAACCTCTCTTGTGGTACAAACTCTGCAAAAGTTTATGTATTAGTAACTTCCTTTAGGGCTTCCATTCATGTTGTCTGCAGGGCAAATTAGGGGAACACACCTACTACTGACAAAGTTGGGTTATTCCTGAAAAACAAGTGGTCAAATTCTTTGTGTCAGCCACTACTTATCTGCAAAACTGCTTCTCAAACCTCTACAACTGGAACTTGTGGTGGTCTTGGGCTGCCGCTCAGAAGGGAACTGCCTGGTTCTGGAGTCACCTGGTCTCTCACCCTGAGAGCACACAAGCTGAGGTGTCACAGTAAGCCCTTACAGAAAATCGTTCATTTATTTATTTTATGCTCTTTCTTTGTTTACCAAAACAGTTCTACTGCACAGCATTATCCCACCAGCAACCATCAGACAGAATTCTGCACTTGCAGCAGCACAAATCACATTCTTCAGTTTTGCACTTTCTAAACCATATCAGCTACATTTGATTTCAAGAAATCAAATTGTCCACCATTTCACATACTTTCTTTTTGGTTTACAGGAAAATACAAGAAGTTAGAAAGCTGTTCCACTGCTATCAGATCCATGGTCTACTTATGGCTGATGCAGAAAAAGCCAATACACACATACAAAGCTTTCAAGTTGCGGTGGCTGCCACACTGCCAGGCTAAGAACAGTTCTGCAGAGGAGCTGGGAAGGTCAGATGTTCTCTCATTGTGAGCAGTCCTAGAGCGAATCCAGGCAGAGAGGCAGGAGGAACACCAGGACACACGCAGGAAATCTAACATGCAGAGGGCATAGATTGAATATGGTGTAGCACCAGCAGACATGTGGACTGTGGAGCCGCAGAAGAGACCACAAAAGTTTATAAATTAATGTGATCAAGGCCTCCACTGTGTTTACAAGCAGGTAGCCATCAGAGCTACACATGCATTGGCTTCTGAGCATACACTAGGGCATATAGAAAGACTGACTAGAAGGAAAAACACATCTCTAGTCTTATCTCAAGGGCTACAAGTCTCAGCAGGGTGTACAACTGTTTTCCATTACTTTGTAAAAGAATGTTAGTAATTTGGAACTAGGTCACTCTGGACATTACCATCTCATGAGAAAGAGCAGACCTGGAATCAAGTGGTATGCACAAAATGGAGTGAAATAGTTTATGAGTTACTCAGAAAAATTATGCAGTCATTCATCATGAATCCATTGTGGTTTATCCATTGCATATTTTCATTATACTTTTCATATACGTTATACAAAACTTGAATCATTTTGATTCAGGGAAAAACCTCGTAAACTCCTAACCCCTTCTCTCTGGATGCCTTTTATAATGACCCTGAATACTGTTGGTCTACATAAGCTAAGTATGTCATCATTAAATTCATTAAAAATTTTATAGAACTACACTCTCTAGCCTAAAGAAGGATAATCTCTTTTATTTTTCAGCATTTTGAAATACCAAATCCCTTTGCATTAACTATTTTTTGATATCCAAAGCATACATATAATTCATTCCAACAGAGCAGTTAAAGAGCAGGCTGTGTCAGCCTTTTAACATTTGGTACATGAGCATTACCTCATTCTAGTGTTTCTCCTCAAGATTTTTTTGGGGGGGGGGGGGGGGGGGGGGGGGGGGGGGGGGGGGGGGGGGGGGGGGGGGGGGGGGGGGGGGGGGGGGGGGGGGGGGGGGGGGGGGGGGGGGGGGGGGGGGGGGGGGGGGGGGGGGGGGGGGGGGCTGTAATATATAAAAAAGTGGCTGTCCATGAAGAAAGTGGTCTGGATAAAAAAGTTAGCAGTTTGTGAAGGAAATCCCAAAAACATAGCCTAGTCTTTGAGTCTTTAACTTCCACATGGCGGTTGGGTTAAATATCTCATCTTTTGTAGTTCTTTCCAATTTTGTACATCTATGAAGGCTTCAAAAGTGGTTTTCCTACTTCATGCAGGAAAATAAAGATTATTCAGTGGCACTCCCCCACTCCCAAGCAGGCCACTGCAGAGGTTGTACTAGTTCCAAAGCTAGGGTTTTCCAGTAAAAAATGTAGGAAGTGATTTATGTTTGCCATATAAACACATTATTTCCAATCTGAATACAAAATCTCTCACCACTTTGTTGTTCTAATCCAAGATGTTAGGACATGGCACAACCCCAACATCAAAAACTGCTGCAACTCTGCAGAAACACTGCCTAATTCTCACTACTGCAGAATGAACATACTTCAACTTGGGAAGATTTAACTGTGAGGAAGAACGTCTATTCTAGTCCCTCTAAGAGCTTGTTTTCCCTACTTTTTTCTTCATATTATTTTCATGAAATAAAAGTAACTTTCCCTTTGGGGCTTTGCAAGTCATGCTTTGGTGAGCAGTACCAGAATGCTCAAGAAAAGCTACAAGAAAGTCACTGAAACTAGATTTTCTTAAGATGTGGTAGACACACATGAAATCACATAGTATGCCTGGGCAGGGTTTCAAAAGTAAATGGATGCCCGGACAATTTATAGCTCTGTAACAACATTCGTATGTGAAATGTGTGCTGTTTAGAGACATCAACATTTGATTTGTGAACATTCTCAAGCCTTTACCTTCACAGAGAAATTCCCACCAGTTGTGATGCCTGTAAGAGTTAATATATAAAAACAGCCCCATGGGCTCTGGACCAATTGTGCTTTCTGCGTGTATGAATAAGTTTTGCCTTTATCTTCTGGGACTTTTTGGGGGCTGCTGAGGTGCAAATATGCATCTTTAAAATGATAACTTTGTTCTGCAAAGCATGATGACAGACCTGCACTGATAGTCTATGAGCATGGCAGTCACCATTATTTGGCTTTCGAGATCCCCTTTCGGTCACCAGGACCGCCACTAAAAGCTTCCTCTTTTAGTCTCCATTGTCTCACAATTTGCAAACAAGACAGAGTGAAGGCAGATCACTAATTAGGTGCCAAGACTAATTTTCTCACATGTTGAAAGGATGAGGTTGACTCCCCCTAGGGTAAAGAAAACAGAGGAAATGGTGATGCTTCCTCCCAACCTTTCACTCCCCAGCTTCCTCCCTGTTTCCCTTTCAGCATGCCTGTATCTCAGCAGCCTGTGCCGTGCCAACCTCAGACTGATAAAATAGGGTGATGGGGGGAAGATGACCCGTGGGGCTGGAGCAGAGATGGGGCTGGGCCAGATGAAGGATGGGGGAGGCCGTTAGGGCCGTTGAGGGGCGGCAGTTGGGCGACCACAGCCTGTCCCCAGGCCAGCAGCTGCTCCAGGATAGGTGCAAGTGGGCTGGGGGGGCCTGTGTGCTCCTGAGTGGACTCCCACCTCAGGGCTGAGCGGTACCCAAGCCACCATGCTGTGGTATGCTTACTGTGGAGGCTGTGTGCCAAAGCACGGGGTACACGAGTGTCTGGGAGCTCCTCCTGGTTACGGCATCTGGTGTAGAGCGCTGTCAGCCCTAACCGGCCTGTGTGTCTGTGCATTTGTTCACTTACACATGTTTCTCTGTTTGTGTGTGTGTGTGGGCAGATGATCCACTAGAGTGTCACCCAGGAACCGACAAGGATCCAAGAGCTTATGCTCGGGGTGTTATGTGTCTGTATGCACATACACACAGCAGCATGTCCAAATCTCACAAGCTCTTGGGTATCTTCATGTATATGTGTGATGAGGGTTTGTGCTAAGATGTTGAATGGCTGTCTGCAAAGACTGCATATTTGAATATCAGTTTGACAGTGTATCTGAGCATGCACCAAGGTCTATTTTTATGTCTGACTAGTTCAAGGAAGTAGTTTTGGTTTAAAGAGTGTAGTGAGAGATGCAGAGTTTGCACGATAAAGTGCGGATGGAAAAATGCCTTTTGTCAAGGTTAGAGAAGCATGTTGCCCCTATCAAAGACAAAGGAGAAAACATGCTTGTCTGTTCACGTTTAATCAGTATAGTACTGACTGCATTACTGAGAGAATGCCATGTGAAAATTTTATTTAAAAGTATAGATGTCACATGTAGCCTTCACATGTCTGTCACATACAGCTACCATGCCAGACTAATGTGCACATTTGTATATTTTGGTACAGCAGCACGTGTCTGTTCTGCAGTGCTTTGCTTTGCCACCTGAGTGTGTATGACTGCATACTTTTGGTTGGGGAGCATGTGTAGAACTATTGGGATGTACAGACCATTTTCATGTATTGGCTTATGTTTTGCAGAACTGACCTTGCAAAGAATTGGTTGTCATTGCTCAGTGACAGAAGGTAACAATGAAAGTTAGGTTATATTGATGATTTCCTACTAATATGACATTGACTAGAGGCCATTTGCCTCTAGTGTCAGTAGTCAGCATCATCTCCTTAGAGTTTTTAAAGGACAGGAATTAATACCATGCTTTGTACCACCACCTGGTTTAAAGGATTTGAAGAAAGACTGCATTCAAAATTTTAATCCTTAACAACACTTTTACATGAAATGTGAAACAAGCACGAGGGTAAGAGCTTTAATATTGGCTTCTATGCCTCAGTCTGTGACCTGAAGGGAACAGCTTTGCTGAGTGTATCAGGATAGTTCAAACCCTGGACGTCTTTGCTGGTTGACTTCTCAAATAACAGTGCCAGAGGAGGTCACATTCATGGAGGCACTATCACTTTCCCTGAGGCAAAGACCACCATCTTAACCACGAACACTAGAAACTCAAGCTGCTCATGCTGAAGTCAAACTCCATCCACATATGTATCTTAACCGAGATCGTTGTTCTGTCCAGTTCACAGTTATTTGTCTTCCATAACTATATGAAGGACAGTGTTTATTAATGATGGAATGATGAATGTATCAGGATTCAATTTGGAAGTTTAGTTATGGGGCACAAGAATGTCATTGCTTTCTATGTATCCTAGCAGACAGGAAGACTGATTTGATGTGATTAGAGTTGAAGCTCTTCAATCAATATTTTTTCTGAAATGGTTCAGTGTTACAGCAGCTGTCATCCCATCAAAGTGCCTGTGGCTCTTCTGAGCAGAGTGATTATAAGCTTGAAAGACTGTTGAGGTCAAAAGTTTTGAACACCCTAACAGATTATGATACTAAATTTTCTTCTGTTTCTTGTGCCATGCGGGTTTTGCAAACAAGTTGTATGTTTCTCCACAGAATTCCAAAGGGGAGCATTAACTACCATCATTGTAGAGGCTTCAGTTGAGTTAATTGCTAAAGGAATCAGAAGGCAGTGATACTTTGAGAACCATAAAAATCAGTTCTGTGTGCCACATGGTCTTTTAAAAAACTTTAAAAGTGCTTTGGATTGTAATATTTTTCTATAATCACAGGGAAATGGCAGGCAAGAAGAAAGAAATCCAGCTCCAGGTATAAATCCTAATTACTTGAACAACTTTAGAGGGAAATAGATAGCTTTTCTGACTTTTTAGAATTTTAAAATGTTAATTAATTTTGTTTCAGACCGTAATAAGCGATCAAGACCAGTGGGATGAAATGCTGCTGACAAAGGGTATAGTAGGTACTAACAGCTGATATTTTCTTTTAATCTTTCATGGACATATGTGCAGGTTTTCATATTTATATATTATCTTTAATAGATACTCTAGAAGACTAGCACGATATCTTTTCAAGAAAGGCTATATTAATATATATTTATAAAGGCATATCATAGAGTCATTGAATCATAGAATTCTTTCAGCTGGAAAAAAATTTTTAAGACCATACAGTACAATTTTGAATATACAGCATCTTATATGATAAATACTCATCAAAATCATATTTTTCTAAATTTTTATTTTTATATACTGCTATACACCAATGTTTAGAAAATACCTTTCCAATATGGTATTCTCCATGGCAGGGAGCTGGAAACTTCTGTGTGTAAAATCTTGCATAATTACTAAGTAATTACTGCAGCACTCTAGAGAGTGCATCTTCTACGACATGCATTATTCCCAGTTTTCAGTTCACTTAGTCAAATAACTATGTCTCCTATGTCTCCTAGGAACTTTTTTTCAACAAAAGGAAGAAATCTGTAATGGGATCATATCTACAGATAGTAATAGGCAAAGGCTCAGGGAGGTGAAAATCCTGTAGAATAAATGTCTAGATAAGAATGAAAACCAACAGTAGGAAAAGAAGAAGAGAAAATAAAAGGAAAAGGAATATGAGAGAAAAGTTGCCATTTGCATTAATCATCTCAAATAGTATTCTGAAGTAGGTTTCTACTGTCAAAAGTAATTGAAATTAAATAGTATGTATCCACTAACGTATCCACTGAATCCATTGATGTATTCATGATACATTCATTGACTAGAAGAGGACTGGAAGATGCACGGAACAACCTTCCCAGTGCTCTTTCAACAAGCCAAACATAAATGTCTCATTTTATAAGTTCCTCAACTCATCTGTTTGTAATTCTAAACTATTACATTTTAGTAATAGATGTGTATCAAGCTTGGTGTGGTCCTTGCAAAGCTGTGCAGAATTTATTCAGAAAACTAAGGATCGACTTTAGTGAAGACAATCTGCTAAATTTTGCTGCGGTAAGGGCACAAATCCTGTGTGTGACTATATTTATATTTGCTTTAAATATCTCTTCTGATCTGCATATGTAGAGCTTTCATTTTACTGTCCTTATACTTAGTTACCATAATTTTGTCCTGGTTGCTTTACCTGCATAAGTCCTCATAAGACTTTGTTTAGAAGTACATTAGGAATGGTAATAAATATGTAAGAAGCTATAATAAAAAAGAGCTGATATCCCACAACTTTCGTTTTCCTTCATGAGATTGCAGAAATATTCAAAAGCCAGACTATACAACTTTTAGTTTTAGATCTCTGCATTATGGACCACTGCATTTAAAATTCTTACATCCCTGAAAAACTGTTGCATCTTTTTTTGCAAATGTTACCTTGCATTTTCATTTTTAAGAGAACAAAAAGGGGGAAATTTAAAAAATCACAGAACTGTAGTAGTAAAAATATTTGTTTACACCAGCAGTATATATATATATGAGCACATTATATCTCATATTTAAAGTAGAAAAATTTATTTCACAGACTCAGTTTATCCAAGATGTTGACCAAGTTCATTCTTTTTCATGTTTGTGAAAACTTAAAATTCCATGAGGAAAGAACTTTTCAGAAAAAAGCATGAATTTTTTATCCATGAAAAAGTCAGGGAGTTATGTTCCGAGGCTATCTCACATGCTTTCATAGAGTTGACCACATTTCCCAAAAACATTAATACACTGGATATGCTCTTCCATCAAGACTACATGGGCTACTTCTTCATTTAGATATGTTATCATAACCTACACAAGAAAATAGTATCAAAAGAAGATATTTTCCATGATTCATTGCTGTAATACAAGGGGAGGACAATCCCACATTACCAAAACAGTTCTTTCTTCATCACTATAAGGACTGTCAGTTGTATTTAGGACTGCAGTTTAAGTTTGCAACACCAAAGAATATAAGAGTGGGATTTTCCTCTGAGTGAAAATGTTTCCTTTATATATGCATGTGCATACACACTTATGTAAGCAAATAATCTTTGTGTGACTTCAGGCAGAAGCTGACAACATTGAAACTCTGAAACCATTTAGGAGGAGCTGTGAACCTGTGTTTCTTTTTAGTGTTGTAAGTACATCACATCAGTTTCTTTCAATGTGCTGCCTACTTCTGCCTTAACTTTCCAATAGATTTTAAAAATAGATGTGAAGCTGTATAAATCCTATCTTTACATTTTACATTAAGTAGGATGGCACTATCTGATGTTGTTTGCTTGAGTTGTTTCCCATGCCTGAATCTGGTGGTTCTCGAGCACATTTTTGTTGTGGCTGTTGCAAATACAACCACAGGAGATTTGTGGTAGTCACTGTTTTGGTAGTTAGTGAGAAATCCAGGTAAGTTTGCCTTACATAAAAGTGCCTACATGTGGTTATGCTGAAATGATTATTTTATGCACACTTCATCACTGGAAGGGAGTTTACATTTCCTGGCATTGTAAGATTTTTAAGCTAACAAATAAAATTGCATTTTCACAGTTGAGGAATTGTAGCAATTAATCACATATTTATTATCTCTCACTGATGGACACAGAAGGTTGGTTCTCCTAGGACACAACTGTAGAGCACTGCTCACCTAAGAGGAGGTGGGGTTTGTTTTAACTTGACGATGCCAGGATTTGAATTTCCATAAGCGGGTGCCAAGGATAATGATACTTTCAGGACAATTTCGGGTTTGAGGCTGAATGCTGCCTAGATATGCTAGCAGTATCTTTGGTCACCATTAGCTTCACTATTTTGCACCTGAATGTGCTAGAGAATGCACTGAAAAGTCACACACGCACACAGAAAAAAGATGGAAAACTCCATGATACAGAAATTAAGGACAACTAAAATCCATGCTATCATTTGCTTCCAACTGTATTATTAGTATTGAGCCTGGAAACAAACATGGAAAATCTGGTAAAGAAGGAAGCAAGGAACTAAATGCACAAAAGTTTCATTCTGAAATAATAGAGGCAAGTAGTAAGGCGTTGGTATTCCCTTCAGTGGGCATAGGAAATGATCCTGTAGTTAGAAGAATTAGCAAGATATCGCATGTTTCAAAAATTCAAGTAAATGTGTAAATTAAGTGATGAAAACTGACTGAGAGTGTTATTTTCTCTCCAACAGCAGGGTAAAATTGTTGCAATCGTGAAAGGTGTAAACGCTCCTCTCATAACTAAGGTAGTAACAGATTTAGTGCAAGAAGAGAGGGAAATTGCAGCTGGAGAGAAGGAACGTGGTGAGGTACTCACAAACCAGATACTTATGCATAAATGTGTATTTTTATTACACGGTTTCTCTAAGTGTCTACGATAGTGTTTAGATAATGTTTAATTTTTTGCATTTTTGTCCTAACAATAAAGTAATATATATGATGTGGGGTTTTTTTAGAAATCAAGTAAAATTATCAGGGTTCTAAGACACTTTAAAAGATCATCTAGCCCAACCCCTCCTGCCACAGGCAGTCTCACCTTTCACTAGATCAGTTTGCTCAAAGCCATGGGGATTGTTCTGTACCTAATGAATCCAGTTTTCTGGACAGAAAACAAAGGCCATTCAACAAGTTTATTCTACCTTTGACTCCTGACTTCCAGGTAACACGAGGACATAAGGACAGCTCAGCCTGTCCTCAATAGCCTGCACTATGAAAGATCCCATCGTTGGAATTCACAGTAGTAGCAGAGTGAATCCTCCTCTGTTGCTTGTTCTCCTCAGAACCCCCAAATTTCCATTATGGTACCTTATAAAAACTTAACAAATTTACAGGTTAGCCTAGCAGTGCAAGAAATAGAGAGATGCTAACTAAATGCTTTAGTTATCTGTTTTTCTTTCAGGGCTAAGTCTTTTTAATATATAACTTAGGAACTGCATCATATGAAACAAAGACATGGGAAATAATCATGTCTCATTGCTTGTTTTGTTAAAATGGAGACGAAAGAACCCCACTTAGAGTAAAAAGAGTTTTTTAACAAACTGAAACTCAGTTAAGGGAAATCAGACTGACCAAAAGTCCTTCTTAGAATTGCTTGTTTTCCAGAGTAGCAAATCCATTCTTACATTAAGATAAATGTTTTGTAAAGATGTGACAGCTGTGTTTGGTGACTTCACTTTTGCACTGGTGGTGTGCTTTTACTCCATTTGCAATTACCTTAGGTAGAAGAAATCGTTTTTCAAGAGGAAGGTTCAGAAGGGTCTGCTGAGGAGGTTGTAGAGGGTAAATACATTTGATTTATTTTAGAAATGTTAAGGCAAAGAAGGAGAGCAAATGTATTTTAATTAATAATTGTCTATATCTAGCACTAACAGACCTTCCTTTGGTTGCATTAATGAAATGCTACGATTGAGCTTTCTTCTTTAAGGAAATCATGTAGTGGACTGTCATCATCAGTATTTTCACCCCCACATTGGGAAACTTCAGAATTTAGACAGAAGTGATATGTGCCAGGGAACTTTCCTGTGTAAAGTTAAGGCCTGAAAGTCACTTCTACGCAGTCCCTGTGTGAGCTGCTGAGGTGGAATACTAAGATGGGGCTAACCTGAGAGGATTGGAAGAGTTAATCTGTGAAGAAATGTCATGCCTTCTATCTCAGATTACTCTTTCACTAGATTAGATTTAATAACAGCTTTATATAAGAATATAAATCCACAGTAGCAGGATAAGCTTCCAAAAAGATTGAATAATAAGCACTATCCTGTTTAAAAGTCCTGTCTGTGATTTATCTCAGGTTTGTCATTAGCTGAGACCTACATCTTTTGTATTTTTATTGTTATCTGTGACTAGTGAATGTTCCTACTGCTTCACCTATGCAGGGAATGCCGTTCTACAACCCTGAGATGGAACAAAGTTCTCCATCCTCTCCTTCTTCTTGATCTTGCTTTTTTTTTCCCTCTGAGGGGCACTGGATCGCAGTCATGGCATCCGTTTTCCTTCCTCTTCATGTTTTGGGTTGGTTTTTTTTAATTGTATGATTCAAGTGATATATTCCTGACCTCCGCTTTAGCCTATACTTATTCTCATAAACCCTGTGGGACCTGTAAGTACAGTTAGCAATTATCTACAGACTTCACACTAATCCCCCAAATCTAAACATGATAGCAAATCAGAAAACAGAGCTTCAGCTCGGGTTCAGCTTCAGGTTAGGGGATCTCTCAGTTACTGTAATACACTAACATTTGACTGTAATATTTTCCTTAACACATACAGTTACTTAAGTGTTTCTAGTATTGGTAACAAGGAGTAGTATGCTGTTTCCATTATCACTATCTTAAATTCTTCTACAGTTTTTGGGATCTGATTGAGTTACAGTCAAATGCTTAACTGTAAACTTCAGGTCCAGTAAAGAGGATTCCCTTTATTTTGATTCATGTATTACTTAGCACGTTATTTTTTCCCTTTTGCAGAAGAAGTACTCACTCTTTCGGTTGGAATTATAAAACCTGATGATGTCTTAGCGGGACGTGTAGAAGAAATTAAAAGAAAGGTAGATAGAATTTTAAAATATTCATTAATTCTATTTATTTAAGAGGCATAATAGCAAAATGTAAGGTTAAGTAGATCCTGATTTATGCCCGGACTTTGGAATGGAATCTGATAAAGCTTCTCTGCTAAGGATGATAAAATCACAATAATTTTTGCCTGAAACAATATGACATTCAAATTTATACTATTGCTTTAATGTTCTATGCCAGCAGAGGTTAGACATTGATTCATGTTGCTTCTGTTAAAAAAAATAAAAAACATTATAACAATATATTTCAAGACCAAATTAGAAAAATTTTTAAAAGTGTTATGACAGGGACAGTGACCTTTGCAGGAAAGGGAATCAGAGTGCTATATATTGTTTCTGCAATTACTCTACCTAAGCTGGAAAGGAAGGAAGCTCAGTAAAGGCAAAAAGAAAAAGGCAGTGCTTGAAAACAATTTAGCTGGAGCAGCTGCTACTTGGCTCATGAGGTGTGTTTTCCAACACTGGTTCCACAGTCAGCCTTGTCGGGCAGGCTGAAAACACTCAGCAGCACCACAGGGCTTTTACAGAGCAGAATGCTGGTACACAGGTTAATATTGGAGTATCATCAGTACTGGTGTATCATCAGCTGGTCAAATATCAGTATATGGTACAAACCTCATGCCAATGCACTACGAACTTTGATGAAAGTCATATGTGTGCATCACTCACAAATGCTTGCATTTAGTGCAGTAACCTAGCTAAAACCAGAAAATCATAAGGTAAATTTCATTTTTCTTTATTTGCTGTTCCTAAAGCCAAGTAGTTTAGCCTAATACAACTGCTAACAAGTGCATATTTATCTGACTACTGTGGTTACAATTTAAATTATAATATCTTGCAACATAAGTTGCATGTTAACCACTCACAGTGATCCAAAGGAGTTTATTCAATGTGAAATAGAAGGGATTCTTAACTACTGAATGAATGTACTACATACATTGAACTGCACTATGTTTTTTCTCAAACATTAACTTACGGGTATTGTAATCCCAAATTTAGTGAAGTGCCTTGAAAGGCTGGAAGTTCAGTTTAGGCAAAGATAGCAGTTATATTTTGAATATTTCAGAGAATGTTAAATTTAAGATAGCTTCCAAAACCAATCAATCTTTAGATTTACAGTAACATATGATTTTGTATGTACCCATTTTCAAATGCCCGTGAGTAATAACTGAATAATTGCAGATTATAGATGCAGGATTTGACATTGAAGCAGATGAGGAGAGAATGCTTACTGAAGAGCAAATCAGAGTATTTTATGCCCGAAATAAAGATGAGGTAAAAATAAACTAAAAACCTAGATGAAAGGAACAGGTAAAATATATAATTGTTACCAGATGTGCTTGCAAAACTCTGTACGGTAAAGTTTAAGTATATTGAGGAACTGAATTAATGTAGATTTAGTAGATAAAAAAAGAGATTCTCTCCCTTTTCTTTTGCTGACTCGTATAAATATCACTATGTAGCAATCTAATATTCCACCCAATTTAAACTGACCTCCAGTTAAATACGAAAAGATTTTGTTCTTCTTTCTGCTATCTAAATGTGCATGATCCTTAGACATGGAGCTAAATTCATAGCACTATTTATCAAAATAAAATTATATGGATTTTGAAATGTGTTATGACAGGCCCAGTGACCTTTGTAGGAAAGAAAATTAGAGTGCTGCATAGATTATTTCTGCAACCACTCAACCTTGGCTATTAGGTGCTGAAATGTGGCACAAACCCAAAATCCAATGTCATCTATGTGACAGTGTGTATCTATTTGACATATATTTTTCCAGCCAGAAAATAAGCTATATTACATATTATATTTTTTTATTTCTTTCCAGATTTTATCATGGAGTAGTTCTGGGAATAAATGTGCACAGGTAGAAAGGGAAAGCATCTCAGCCAAATCTACTTTTTTGTGCCTTGTCCTATATTAGGGGACAAAAATAGCTAAAGACAGATATAAAGTTCAAGAAAACAATTAAACTAGGCTGTCCACCATTAAATGGCAGTGGCCTAGCAAGCTAGCACCTTGATATGGTCATATTTTCCAGCAATGGGATAGTTTAAAAATAACTTTTAGAAGGATCTGAGAAAAAAAATGAAGTTGCTTAGCAAATATTTATACCTTTTGTTGTATGTGTAAGATAGACAGAGGCTGGAATTATATGCAGATAAAAAGTTTGTTTCATATTATTAGAGGGAGTAATGGAAGAGTTCACCTAATCTGAAGAAGAAGGTGGGAAGGTGTTCTGTGGCATTCCAAATGAATATGAGTAAGATGAGATGGTTCCTATTAAGTCAGAGAGAAAAAGGAAAACTGACAGCAATCAGCAGATGGCTGCACTATGGTTTAGAAAGGAAGTAACAGGGAGATCTTGTAAGAAACCATGAAGAGCTTGGTTTTAGCAAAGCTGGAATTGTAGGTTAGACAGAGGCAGCTTTGAAACAGAGGTAAAAGTAACTCATCTTAATAGGAATAGCAGCCAAATTTGAGAGTAGTTAAGTGTACAGGTAGGCATGGAAAGAACAAAGACAAAGCATACAATGTTTGATATATCATAGAATCATAGAGTCACAGAATGGCTTGGGCTGGAAGGGACATTCAAGATCATCTGGTTCCAAATGCAGGGACGCCTGTCACGGGAGCAAGGGGCTCAGGGCGCCAGCGAGCGGCGCCTTGAACGCTGCGCCAGGCAGGAGACATCCCCAGCGTCTCTGGGCAACCTATTCCTATTCCTTACCACCTTCAGAGTAAAGAATTTTTTCTGATCTAAATCTACTCTCTTTCAATATTAAGCTATCCTCCCTTGTCCTATTACTACATGCTCTTGTAAATAGTCTCTCACCATCTTTCTTGTAGCTTCCCTTCAGGTACTGGAAGGCTGCAATTAGGTGACCCCAGATCCTTCTCTTCTGCAGGCCAAACAATCCCAAATCTCTCAGCCTTTCCTCATAGAAGAGCTGTGCCATCCCGCTAATTGTCTTGGTGGCCTCCTCTGGACTCGCTCCAACAGGTCCATGTCCTTCCTGTGCTGGGACCCCAGAACTGGATGCAGCACTGCAGGTGGGGTCTCACCAGAGTAGAGCAGAGGGACAGGATCCTTTCCCTGGCCCTGCTGCCCACGCTGCTTTGGATGCAGCCCAGGACACGTTTGGCTTTCTGGGCAACAAGTGCACATGGCTAGGTCATGTCCAGCCTCTCATCCACCAGCACACCCAAGTCCTTCTCCCCAGGGCTGTTCTCTATCAATTCATCCCCCAGCCTCTGCTGATACCAGGGGTTGTCCTGAGCCAGGTGCAGCACCCTGTGTTTGGTCTTCTTAATGCTCAATGCTCACGGGCCCCCTGCTTGTGCAGGTTCCTCTGCATGGCATCCTGTCCTTTGGGTGTGTCAGCTTGGTGTCATCTGCAGGCTTGCTGAGCGTGTGTTCAACCTTTCACCTATGCCATTAATGAAGATACTAAACAGCACTGGTCCCCAGTATGAACCCCAGGGGACACCACCTGCCATAGATATCCATTGGGACTCCGAGCTTCTGACCACTACCCTCTGGATGCAGCTGTCCAACCAACTCCTTATCTACCAAACAGCAACCAAACTCATTTCTCTCCACTTCAGAGAGAAGGATGTTGTGGGGTACCATGTCAAGGGCTTTACAGAAGTCCAAACAAATCGCATCTGTAGCTCCTCCCTTGTCCATGATGAAGTCACTCCATTGTAGAAGGCCACTGGGTTGGTCAGGCAGGATGTGCACTTGGTGAAGCCGTGCTGGGTGTCCCAAATCACTTCCTTGTCCTCCATGAGCGTTAGCACAGCTTCTAGGAGGATCTGTTCCATGGTCTTCCCAGGCACAGAGGTGAGGCTGATAGAACAGTAGTTCCTGGAGTCCTCCTTAATACCCTTTTAAAAGATGTATACGTTTCCCTTTTTTTCAGTCATCTGGGACTTCGCCATGACTTTTCACATCTTGTGGAGAGCAGGAAACAACACTATTACACCGTAGCAGATCCCTGCCAACATTAGGAGAGAAAAATAATAAAACTGTTATGAACTATACAGTTCCAGAGAGCCCTATGCACATTGAGAGGCCAATTATTTGGCATTCTCCAAGTTTAATTTTAAGCTGAAAA
This sequence comes from Nicator chloris, assembly GCA_013400495.1. Classification (NCBI taxonomy): domain Eukaryota; kingdom Metazoa; phylum Chordata; class Aves; order Passeriformes; family Pycnonotidae; genus Nicator; species Nicator chloris. The sequence continues at coordinate 52,702 of WAAE01011695.1, read as the reverse complement.
ATAATTTTGTTAAAACATATTGATTCCTTTGTGCTCAGTGCACAAAGCTATTCTTGATTTAATACTCCACAATCTTGCTGAATTCCTGGAGTCTGCCTTTTACAAGGGAATGGAGACTCAAGGTGATAGACCTTCAGATTAAACTGGAGGCAAAAATTGTTTCTTTTTAATGATGAAGTTCCAGGAAGAAGATCCAGGACAGCCAAAATTAACAGGTACACATGGTTCTTCTAACATAAGCAAGAGTACTTTTGAAGCCACCAAAGTACAAAGACACACTCTATGCATCATACTGAACATTTTTTGTACTTCATCCTGTTTCTTCCAAGTTTGTTCGTCTTGGGAAATGAGTCAAGAATATGCACAGATATGAAGATAACTGAAAGAGAAAAGCAATGAATTGAAAGCATATATGTAATACTTCATCCTTGTATTAATAAAGGAAAAAGCTATCATATGCAATGACTTGATGCTGACTGGTAAGGATTTAGTCAAATATTTAAAAGGAGAGTAGATAACCCCAAGAAAAAGGTGGCATACAAAAGAAGTTTATAAAGTCACACCACAAGCTTCAAAAATTATTTTTCTGATGGAAGTGTACTTTTACAAGATTGAATGTTGAAACTGAAGTGAAAAGCACATAGCAAAGCAAATTAAGGGAAAGCCTACAAATACCTTGCAAACAGCTCAGTGTTCTATATTTACAGCCAACTACATGACTTTTAGTTTCAAAAATTATTCATGGAACTGTATTGCAGTTTCTTATGTCACACTACACGCTGCACTACAAGCATAGCAAGTGATCACACTGAATTTCTAGATAATTTTCTTCATTCTTGTCATTTGCATTTTAACCTGGAAGAACATCTAGTACTTGTTTAAAGTAGTTATATGATTTTCTTTATCCCAATTTACTTTTTTTTAGTCATTTGATAATGTTGTCTCGAATGATTGATCAAAAAACTTCCCAAACAATCTATCAGAGATCTGAGGAATGTATGTAAATGCCAGTTTGGAACAGGAATGTATGAGTTACTTTAAAGGCATAATTCTCTCATTTGTGGTGACAAACTCAGAGTTCCTGCAATTCATCAGGGGAAAAATTCTGTTTTTTAGCCTGACTTTGACGCATTTGTTCAATTCATGATGACTGGACCATGCCATGTTTTGATAATCACTAGAAAAGAAGCAACTGATGCTATTCCTCACTGGAAAGATCTACACAAAACCAATGAGACTGGTGAGGCTGAGGAGCCAGCCAAGTAAGTACCAGCGAAAATGTGTATCTGGGATTCACTCAGAGTGTTCAGAGCACACCATAAACCAAGGCACGTTCCTACAGACACAGAGGGGCCCATGTGTGCAGGTCCAGGGAGCAGGCAGAGTTTGTCACCTAGTCCTTCACAGGACCACCACTAGAGATGCAACCCCAGTTCTCACGGGAATTCAGAAATTCCTTGCTTCCTAGTTAAAGAAGACAAGCCAAGGTCATTGATCTCTTTGAACTCACCTTCAGTGTGTTCTCAGAACAACAGGAACAATGATACACTTCAAAGCTGATGTAGTCCTTGCAATTCTGGCTCACCCAGGGGACTGCCTGCACTGCCGACTGAAGGCTGCACTCTTTCCCATGTTTATGTTTCTTGGGAAGCTGTAGGTTTGGCCCAGGGCAGACCACGGCACACCTGAGGCATGCTCTTCTCCCTGGGAACACTCTAAAAGTCAGCAGAGAAGGGGAAGTGCACTGGGGTTTGTGTCCCCACCCTGCTTCAAGATACTAAAAAGTTTGTAAGGACTGGCTGTTCACAACCATGGTATCTTGAAATGTGTGGTTTTCTTCTATGCCAAGGGTTTGTAGAGAACTTTAGGGATGATATTTGTATACACAGCCTCAGACAATAGAGTATTCACAAAAATTCAAATATCAGATAAGGTTTTATATTTAGACAAGACATTTGCTTCAAGCAACATGAGCTTAAATACTTTGTCAGAAAATTAATTTTTTATAGTACTTGACATTTTTGTTGATGCTGCTGCATCCCTTTCTGCATTAACTTACTACAGCTGGGGAATACTGTATTTTCTACAAGTGGCCAAGAGGGACTTTATTTACACAGCTAAACAAACAGGCAAGAAGATACAATGAGAAGTGTCTCTGTTATCAACAACTCTGTAGTGCTATCATTTTTATGACCATGCTGTACATAAATTAAGCACAAGACTTCTACTGATTGTTCATTATACACTTGTCAATAGTAATTCCATCTCATGAAACAGAGAAACCATTTTGGATAAGCTAGAAGGGAATTGTTAAAGCAGCCTGGCTGATATTTCTCCTTCAGAGCACATGATCAGGCACTTTTTGAGAAGATTAATAATTCTCTTCTCATAAATGTTACTTTACTCATGAATCTGAATTTAATAAAAAACTTAGTTTTGCATTCTCTTCTTCTGTTTCACTAAATTTTAAGAAAATACATCTTCAAAAAGTCAGCTTGTTAAAGACTAAGCAGTGACTTAAATACTGTATTACTTAATGTTTCATCAGGTTGCCAGGACTCACAAAAACTGAGAGTCTGGTAAATTTATGTGATGTGCAAGACAGTGTTGAAGATGCCAGCAGACAGCTTGCCTTCTTTTTCCCAAATTTTCATATAGATGAGATAGAACACCACGTTGAAAGGACTTTGGCCATAATTAGACCTAGTCTCTTGAAGGAAAGGCGAGGTAAGTGTTAATAACTGTACTTTCTATCAAGGGTATATAAATACTCTCAATTTTGGATAATAAAATCTAACTCATTTAACGATTTTTTTAGGTTATACTGTCTCTCCAGCATAAGGCCAGCAGTAATCTTTGTCTGGAATGAAGTTACGAGGTTAATGGTTTTCATATATTGAGAATGCAAATGTCAATGATATTTTGTTCCTTTGGTTAATATTTCAAGGAATTCTGTAGACAGAATACTTCTAGAAGACCTCTCAGAGAAGCTCGTATTTTCAAATGTAGTATAGGGGACTAGATTTCTCACCATGATAAAGTAGCTGATATTCTTGAATAGCAGGCTCAAGATAGGTCAATGGCAAGGGGAAAAATACCCAATCCAAGATGTTTTATGCTGCACGAGGCAGTGCTCCTCAAAGGCACTCGTAAACAGACAGTGTTTTAACAGATTAAATTAAAAAATCTACCCCATTACATGAAGCTTCATCCAGAAAAATTTACTTTTCTTCTCAGTCATATATTTACATTTCTTCCTAGATTTCAGATAGTATTTTTATTTCTAACTTGAGAATCCCTGTACTTGAGCAAATTTATGTGCAGAGAGCTGAAAGACTACAATTCTGATCTTTCCTTGTGAATTTATTTTCCTTATGGCTGTCTAGCATGTTGCTTAGAGCAGCAGTTCTGCAGTTCATGTTTAGGTAATTACACATTAATTTTGTAGGTAATTTTGACTTGTGCCAAATACTGCTTACTTACCCATGTTGTCTTGTAAGACTTTGTTAAATAAACATTTCACCTATTCAAATTCCTTAGGCCTTCTTTTGCTGGTAGTAACATGTATCATATTTCTCAGCCAGGAATTCCTACTGAGGTTTTTTAAGCAAGAGAAAGCCTAAAGACGAGGAGGATCAGTTTTCTGAGTGTCCAGGCAACTAGTGATTCCTCCTAGCAGTTGCTTTAAATGAGTTTCCTGTTCTTTAGTTAGGAAACAACTTCACCCATAAAAAATTTAACATTATCATTGAAAAGTCCGTGTCATTTCTCTACAAGTGTGCAAATGAATGAATGGATGGCAATTTAGCATTATTTCAATATATTTAACAGATTCCATCATACAAAGGATAAAGGATGATGGTTTCCACATAGTAATGCAGAAAGAAATAATTCTATCTGAGGAACAAGTACGCACATTTTACAAAGAGCATGTAGATCAAGACTACTTCCCAGTTCTTCTGGAGCAAATGACCAGGTACACAGAATGAAAAAGGAGAATGTAAATCTACAGAATCTATATAGAATCTGATAAGACTGAAATTTTTCACATTAAATAATTATTGAATCACAGTCCCACAGAATGGTTTGGGGTGGAAGGGATCATTATTGACCATCTAGTTCCAACCCCCTGCCATGGGCAGGGACACCTTCCACCTGAACAGGCTGCTCAGAGCCCCATCCAACCTGGTGTAGAACACTTCCTGGATAATACACGGCTGCAAGATACGCACGTGTCTAAAAGTTTAGTAAAAGACAAAACAGGAACAGATAACTGCAGATAATGGAATAATTTCCAAGTACAACAAATAAAAAATCAAGATTTTAAAAGTTACTAGCTACTCCATATTGCTGTATGTATGATGTCTTAGCGGCCAAGTCCAGTGATTTGAGTGAAAACAGTTTAGGTCTGCTCTGAAAAGCAGACAAAAAAGAAAGACAACCTAAACCTGCATTTAGGTTGTCTGTAGGACAGCTCTGAAAACTTCGACCAGGCTGTGTGCTGGATACCTTGGGGAAGAGAAATTGGGTATTCCCTTCATATGAAGTTGGGACATGGTTGGGGCGTGATCAGTCTTTCTCTGTCTTGCCATTGTGACAAAACACAATACGTAACTTTGCAATTTATATTCATATTTAAGCCCCATAAGGTTTCATCAGCCTGTACCTGTTTAAACAATCAGATCAGGTTTAAGGTCCTCCAGTACTGGGGCTCATTTTCCTAGTCTGGGCTGTATATAATCAAATTACTTTTTAAAAGTTCTTAAAAGAGTTTAATTTCTTTTTTTTAATGCTACTTTTCCCCTTGTACAGTGGTCCAACTCTTGTATTGGCTCTAACAGGAGAAGATGCTGTAGCACACTGGAGAGGTTTACTAGGCCCAAAGACTCTTGAAGAGGCTAAGGAAAATCCAGAGAGGTAATAGTCACAGAAGCAAACCATCATTCACAGCTTCCAACTTACTTTTGCATTCCTCATCCCATTCCACATTCCAACTAGTGTAACTATAGTGCCATCATCTGGGAACAGATATGTATTTCTGCAGTTTTTTAAGCTTTTCGTGGAAGTAGTATATCACACATAGGAAATGCAGCATTTTTTGAGATACAATAGCTGCTAAACAGAATTAAAAGCTGAGTTTTAAAAAGTGCAATGAAGTGAAAGGGGAATCCTTGAGACAGAGAAAAAATGTTCATAATAGCTATTCCTAATAGTGGTGGTGGGGGGGTGTCTTGAAATACCACCATTATTTTTTTCTTGAAAGACCACTAAGATTTTCTTGTAGCTTATTGAAAACTTTGCATCCGTCGAATATTTACCTTAGTTCTGCCTGTTTATCACATTGCTGCAGGAAACTGCAATGGTATCATCTTACCTGCTGCTGACAGAAGTGCCATTTCATGAAGAAATAAGTGGTGTTCCTTGGAAATGTAACAACACGAGCGTTGGGAGGGAGGGTGTTCATATTTCAGATTTCCAGATCAACACTGATTTATATTCCCTGGGTTAAGGCTAATTATAGTTCAGAGCTCAAAATTACTAAATTTTAAGTAACTTCACTCTTTTAATGACTCCTAGTTTGCGTGCACAGTATGTGATTGAAAACATAGCTATCAATCAGCTGCATGGCAGTTCTACACGCAGCGATGCTCAGAAGGAACTAGAGTTCTTCTTCCCTGAGGAAAAAACCTTTGCATTAATCAAACCTGAAGCTGTTAAGACTCATAAAGGTAAGGCACTTAGAAAGTATGGGCTGTATCTGGTGATGTAATAATTTCTACAAAAGATTGCAGAAATCTACAGCACACTGCTGTAAATCACATCAAATGCATTCTTCTGATTCTCTGAAGTACATTTTCTGGGCAGAGAAATGCCTTTACACAGCTTGCATAATTCAGATCGAGATCTCAAATGTGACATTTCTTTTGCTTAAGCTGCCTGTAGGTCCTTCACTAGAATAGCAGTGAATTGAAGACAGAGAGTTCCTAGCTAAGTTAAACTGTTTAAGGGCCAGGCACTTCTGCAGACTACCTGCCTAGCATATTTATTAGTCAAAGGAGAGAGACACTTGCCAAATTTGTATTACTTATTTCAGACAGGTATCTCTACGGACTCAAAAGGGGTCATTGCTCAGTTAGATGCATTCCCATCCTTGGTTTAACTTACTGTTAGTCTAAGGGAATAAGGAGGAAAAAAGAAACCAAAATAAAAAGAACACTATGTACAATTCAGAATCTTGCCCCAAGGATGTTTGCAGCCACTCTCTAAAAATCCTCTACCTAGACCCCCTATTTAGCATTATTGTATTCTGTCCTAACAAATTTCGGTAGTCTTTCTAATGCTAGTTCATCATTGGCTTTTGTGAGTCTATCTTCCCCCCTTGTGACAATCCAGATTGATTTGGGCTGGCCAGCTGATGTTTGATACAGCATTACAACTGCAGTCCACACTCTGTTCAATGTGAGAAATAACAGTGAATGCTACTGGCATAGTTTATTAAAATCTGGGTTTGATACATGCATCAAGATGGATAATACAGTGACAATGGTTTCTGCCTATTTTAGAGGACTATTGAAGTGTTTCCTATGTTATTTATAATTGGTTTGATATTGTAAGAAGAATTCTAATAGCTAGTGGTGATTTTTTTTAGAAAAAGGCATCTAGTATTTTCTGAAACTTTTAAAGTTTGAGTATATGGGGTTTGCGTTTTCTGGGTCTAAACCATTTCAATCAAAAATGACCTTGTTTGGTATTCTCCTAGATGAAATACTGAAAAAAGTCAGAGAGGCTGGATTTAGCATCTCAAGGGTAAAAGAACAATCTTTAACTCGTGAAATGGCTATCCACTTTTACAAGGATCACAAAGGAAAACCCTTTTTTGATGAGCTGGTGAATTGTATGACACAGTAAGTGTCTTGGTTTACAGTACTGAGATATGTAAGTAGACATCACACTTTCTACAGTGCCAACAAAACATGCTACACCATAACTGGTGCAAGGATTTTACAACCTGTCACTCTTTCTGGCAAGTTTAGTGGCTTCTAGCACAGAATGTCCTTCCTTTAAAGGGAGATAAAAAATTATTTTCAAACTTATGGGTAGTTTTATTTTGGATTTTGTTTTCCCTAAAAAGGAACTGCTTTCCAATGGGATCCTTTTTCTCCTCATGGAGGACAAATGTCTTCCTCATAACATTGATAGTATAGCTGATAAAACCAGTATGTATTGTTTTGCTTCAAAAATTATTGGGTGAGAATGTCTTTTGGACAAGAAGTATATCTGATCGTCATAGTCTCTTTGGCTTTCAAATATGGGATTTTTCCTTAAACAAAACATGCAGAAGCAAATTTTAATATTTAAGCAGCTTAATAAAATTAAGATATTTCAATGCTTATTATAACCCTTATGGTACCTCTGACATTAAAGCTAAGTCTGCATCTCAGAAATCTCAGATTAGTGTAAGAGTTTCTTTATATTGATTTTACAGGGGTCCATCAGTGATAATGGTCTTAACAAAGGAAAATGCTGTGGAAGAGTGGAGACGCCTAATGGGCCCAGCCGATCCAGAAGAGGCAAAGAAGACCTGTCCTGAATCAATTCGGGCTCAGTTTGCACACGATATTTTGTCTAATGCTGTTCACGGAGCATCTGATGCAGAAGATGCAGAGAGAAGAATTCAATTTGCATTTGGAGAGCTGGATGCAGACTAAACAATAAAGATACAGTCTCTGAAAATTTATATTCATGTAATTAGATGCATTTGTCTACCCAATCACTATATTTAAGACTACATAAACACACTTCTTTTTCTTCATACTCCACCCAAGTTTAGTTGGGCAGTTTTTGTTATCAGCTCTTCCATATTGCAAAACATATTGATGTAACAAGTAACACCTGCTAGGAGTTTGACATTAGTAATGGTTTCTTTATGTATGCTTAGTAGATGCTTTCTCTTTTATCATTTTAACAGATTTATGCCTTTCCAATAGTTCCAGGATTCTAAAGTGTTTTGTGCACAGCTACCTTAAAAAGAACAAGGAAGGACAAGGGTCAAGGAAGGTGATTAAAACACTATTAATGGCATATCCTCTGTGATGTAGATCAAGTTCTGCAGTTCCAAGTGTAAGCCAAATGGGGCTCCTGGGCCCACTGGCCAACTGTATATGTGTCCATCCCTGGTGAGACTGCTCCAGGCTGTTAAGGTCTATTGGTTCTTTCAGGGCCCTGAATGACATTTGCGTTGTTTATTTATCCTTTTCTTAAATATCTTCTAATGATTACTGTCACAGGTATGATAATAAACTAAAAGGTCTTTTCCAGTCCATTTACTTAATTCAAATATATCAGAAGAACTAAAATATAAATCCAGCTCTTACATAACAGCTATTCTTGACATGTACCTCCTTGCCAAACTAGAGAGTTCATATCCTGTCCAGTCTAACTTGGCTGGCCTTCACGAAGAACACAAATATTATTCTGGAGCTGATGTATTCTCACTTTTGCTGTCCGTGTCTGTTGAAGGTTGAGATTTTAAAGAATGACATTCACTTAAAGCAATTTACTGACATTGTTGATTTTAAGTGTGAAGTCTAGAAAGAATGAAGTCCACCTCATGCTTTCTTTATTGTTCCTATTGTATTTAATACAACTAGCTGCTATAAAGAGCTTCCTAACAAATATTTCTGTTGTGATGGGGCATTTGTTATTATAGACGTTTCTCCAGCAGGATTTGGACTGAGCATTCTCCTGGGGGCCCATTTTCACCTACAGTTGCTTTACTGCCACAAGCTCAGCTTGAGGTTCGCTAGCCTGCAGGAAGTTGTAATTAGTGCAGAATTTATATGCCACCTCAGTGAGATGAGTTCTGAGAAACACACTTCAGGATTGCTGTATGTTCCTTGGCTTAATTTTTACTTCAAAAACTCATTAAAACTGTTCTTCCTGGCATTATTTAAGCACTCTGGGTCTTTTGGGTCCTGGCATGCTGTACTTTAAACCAAAAAGCAGCCCCAGAAAAGAGTAGATTGCTTGAGTAGAGCAATTTCACATACATCAATTCAGCTCATTTCCTCAGACCTTTGCTGTAGTTAATGGCTTCTCAACCTGTGGGGCAAATAAAAGTTGAAAGTTTAGGTGGGTTTATTTTTTGACAGGACCAGAAATGTTGAAAACAGCAAAATGTGTTTATTAAGAGTCCATAACATGTCTGGAGGAAGTTCATAATCAAAGAGCTTCATAAGTCTAATACAGGAGTTATGAATACTGTGAATCACTTATTGCTCTGGTCTGAGAGATTTCAGTTTGCTGTGGGGGTACCATAGCTCTGCTTCTTCCTACTTAAGTATGGTAAAATTTTACATACTGAGATACCGCTCTTGCTTAACCATTATCCTTCATATTGCAGGACATCATTCTTAAACAATATAACATTTGTCAGTTTGATTTAATTATTGGATGTTGAAGAACTTTGTCTATTTGGGGTTCCATATTCATGTGTGTCAATTACAATCCCTGCTTTGTGCTTGGTTAAAGCGATCCAGTAGATTTCATTGAAAGATTATGTATGGATTTATGACAGTTTTTTCTTAATGTTGCCTAAGTAGCCAAACTCAAATTGAAACGTGGGAACATTTAATTTATCAATGCTCATCTTCTTCTCCTAAAGATGTTCTTGATTTTAAAGCCTTCTAGCAGCTTTGGAAAGGAGAAATTTAACAGATACATCTTAAAACATCAAACAAAACTGTTTTGTTCCGATGATGAAGAGATTCAGATTTGCAAAGCTTTTATATCTTTGAGAAACAGACTTTTGTACAATTATCAAAATATGCTTTCAAAAGAATGGCAAGCAAAATACTGTCAGTGTTTTAAGAGATTGCTTTGTCTCTTTAAAAGTTTAACTCCCCCTGTAGATATTGCACAGGTTATTTATATTGCCATCCACTCTTCTTTGAAAATTATATTACTGTGACATAGATCTGGATGCAATTTTTAAGAATTTGAACATTTCTAGTGGGATCAGCAATCATTTGATTTATAGAGTCAGGAGGATTCTGTTCCAACATAAACTCCATAGAGTCTCACAGATTAAAATCTTCGTGCAATTAGATTGACACAAAACTGCTGCATATAAAACCTACAGAAAGTCTGACTGTGTCCGTTTATCTCATATCTAAATGCCAGTTCAAAAGAGAATGTGGCCTTTACGACTGTTTATTTAGAAAACATCTTGTAGTTCATCATAGAATTAGGTGGTGCAAAGATTTGATTATAATTCTTCCAAGACTAACAAAAGATAACATAATTATTCTTCTGATTTTTGTCCCAGCAGGAGAGAAATGGAACCACAGGGCATGTTTATTTGTACCACAGATCACATATTTCCTTGCTGAGGAACTTTAATGAAATCATAACCTGACACTAAAGACTATATTAAAGATCCGTTTCAGTTTAGAATGATAAACAAGAGGGTCATAAATCTCAAAATACTGCTTTAGAAGAATAAGTATGTCTGATTGTACTGAGTTTTTGTACTGAATTACTACATAAAAAAATAAGACAAGTGGAGAAAAAGCCTTTTTTCCCTGCCAAGAAGATGGAGTCAATCAGCTTGTGGCTCTGTACCACTGCACTGTTTTTCCTTTGCTCTGACTGCTGAATGAACTACACTGGCAAGTCAGACCTTCCAAGTATCTATTCAGTTTGTCCACAGTTCTTTGTGAGCAAAGGATCATCTTTCTGATTACCTTGCTCAGAGAATACATACTAAAGTTCTCTGAGCATCTAAAAACGATAAAGTTTTCATCTCACTGTAACCACAAGCAATCAGATACTTAGGGTGTTCTGTTTGGGGCATCTCTTCGTTGCTCTGATACAACCATTAACGTTCTGTCTAGATGTAGACTGCCTGATATATTTAAGGTACTTTTGGGGCTTGCTCTTAATATCCCCATCTACAGAAAAGGAGTGTTGCCCTCCCTTGCTTTATGCTCTTTTCCGTAGTGGTTGATCCACAAGTCTCTTGGCAGCAGCAGGAATCAATCTAATATTAATAGAGTACCTGGAAGCCCTCAAATTTACTGCATATCCAACAAGCAAGTCTGAAAAGCTGTTTTACATGTTTAATTTCAGAGATGTTACATGAAATATAGTGTCAGCAGTTGAAATTCACTGCAATTTTTCCAGAAAGCCTTGGCTAGCTCTAATCAGAAATAACGCACTTCTATAGAAATTAATGACTTGCAAGTTATTGGGGTGGGAGGAGGTATTTATAAATGGAAATATAATTTTGAACGTTTGTTGACTCATATTGATGGATTATATTTATTTACAAAATTAATTGTAGCTGATGTAGTTTACCAGAAAAATCTGGTTGAGGAAAGGTTTTCAGATGTGCATTTACATTCAACTGCTAAGCGCAACCAAAAAGCATGTGTCGGTTGTGCATAATTGGAGTAAATATTTTTTCAGGTTTCATTCATTTGGAATCTAGGTTACAATTCTGGATAACAGAATTTAAGAGCTGTTTGAGTATTTTGGACAGGAAAATCTTCTTTTTATTTGCTTAGGAAGTATTTCTCAGTCATATGCACTGACTGGAGGAAAGTTGCAACACTGAATTGAAGTGACCGGGTCATTCAGGTCTTGTTGGAGGGGGGTTTATGGGTTTTTTTAAAATGTGTTTCATAAAAGAGCTCTGATTTGCACTTACAGTGCGCTTGTAAAATGGTGCCAATCATTCACAATTAGAGTAAATATTTTTTCAGGTTTCATTCTTTTGGAACTGAGGTTAGAACATTCAGTGAGAATACTGAATGGCACTTCTAAGTAAACTGGGCACATGTGTGTGGGAGGTAGTAAGAAACTCACTAGAAGCATATGTTTGGTGTTCCAGGCAATTTTTATTTTATATTTAAAAAATGCCAAGCCCTCAGTAAGAAGGCAGCTGCAACACTGAGAAAAAACATTCAGCAAACTATTTGCCCCCCTTTGCTGAATCGAGGTTTCGTGACTCCAGGGCTGGAGTGCACTAGCACAGCATGGGCTACACCTGCCCAGGGATGTGCACCAGAGGTGAGTCTGACCTTTTGCCACATGCCAGGGAGCAGAGGTGGGGACTGGACCCTCTGGGGAGGAATTTGCCTCTTCAAACAGCCCCCAACTGCTCCAACACCGATGGAGTGGGATGGGAAGGGAAGGGAAGGGAAGGGAAGGGAAGGGAAGGGAAGGGAAGGGAAGGGAAGGGAAGGGGAG
>WAAE01011695.1:0-40236 GCA_013400495.1 Nicator chloris | reverse complement strand
AAGGGAAGGGAAGGGAAGGGAAGGGAAGGGAAGGGAAGGGAAGGGAAGGGAAGGGAAGGGAAGGGAAGGGAAGGGAAGGGAAGGGAAGGGAAGGGAAGGGAAGGGAAGGGAAGGGAAGGGAAGGGAAGGGAAGGGAAGGGAAGGGAAGGGAAGCTGGAGGGTGTGGATGTTCTGGGTCTGGATTCAGCTAGCAGTTGATGTCATAGGGAGTTAATAATTGTGGGGAATTTTCAAAATTGAATGACTTGCATTAGTGCTGATTTGGGTTGACCCTTCTTAAAATATAGGAAAAAATGGGTTTGGAAAAACACACTGCCTTATTAATTTATCCCTGGAATGTCTGTTCTTTGTATTATGTTATCTCCTGCTTTTTGTCGTACTGCCTTTCCTTCTTCCATATTTTTACCGTATCAGACTGAAAGTTAATCAGCATAAAGTATACATTAAAATGTTAAGGAGTTTGGAAACCTCTGGCTCGGTGCATTCATGTCTATTCCAGCATACTGGAATCGTCAATCTAACGAGAGCAACTTAGAAAAGGAATGGTGACAATTCTCTGGAAAAAATAATTTGTACGTTTTTTCCTCTGATAAAAAAAAAAAGCTTGATTTTAACAGTTGTAAAATAATATGTGATGTTGCTGTGGAGTCTAGGTAGCTGTTCCAAAAGTTTCATTTAACAGACACCACATTTGACTATGTTCACAATAAAATTTCTTGAAGTGATATATCATGACTTCAGTATTTGTTATTTCAACATCACATTGATGTGACTGTCGCTCATTCTTTAATGGCTAACCATATATACACTATTGAGGTACTTTAAATTGGTATCAATAGGCAATCAAAGCTTAAGAATTCCTGCTACAGGGTACATAGAACTATTTTAGAAGTTTTCCAATCATATTCATCTTTTAGATCATGTTTACTTAAGTCAGCATTTTCAAACTCACTTAAATTAGTCCCCTGCAAGTGAAATTCTGTCTCCTTTGATTTCCATTTCAGCTTTTCCATTTCACCAAACATGATTAAGGTTCCACCTATAGGCTATATTTAAGCACCTAAGTTTGTAGTCTGTTTGTTTAGACATGTCAAACACACATCATTCCTACTAAAGTCAATAGATGCTATATATGCTCAGCATTCCTGGCACCTGGAATGAATTCTAGATCTAATTCTGCAGGTGTTCCATGTCAACAAAGTACTGCACCTGCCCAGAATTACCAGTAGGGCTACACTCAACTGATGACCTTTGTATATTTTAACCAGTTGCTCAAAGCTCAACAACAAAAATTTAGGTTTTTTTCCCCCATGACCTATTCTATGTGCTATTAGTCCATTTTCTTGGAACACATCTGTCTGTTTTAAACATTGTAACTTGGCAGCTATGTCTCAAACTTGCTTGAGCAAATTACCAAGTATATAACTGCTGCTACCAAAATCACTTCAGCATAATCTATTGGGAATGTCACAAATGCAAATTTCATTGGAATTCTTGTCATGGCAAAGATCAACATACTGACATGATTAATTGTTACTCCTTATGATAATCTACATAGAACTCCTATTTTTTTTTCTGATGTAGAACTTCTCTATTATAAAAATCCTCATTTTGCCAGAATTGACCAGTCTAGTCCTTAGTCTTCCTGCAGGAAATCTTGAAGGTCTTTCAGGCATCAGTCATGAGCTCTTCTGATCTTAATGTTGGTGATCTTGTGTGTTACATGAAATTGAAATCAGAATGTGTTATCTATGCTGCCTCATCCGAGCACATCTTGGAAGAAATAGCATGAATACCCTCTTGGAGTTATGTCAATCAGATTTGTGTCACCTCTGCTGTTCTAATACCTCGCATAGAAAATGCTAAGACAGTAAACCTACCACAGAAATAAAAGCATCTGGTTTCCTGTCACCCTTTTCACGGTAAATGTTACTTTCTGGTAAGAAAAACTGCAGATAGCCAGTTGCTTTGAAAAGCTCATTAATAGGGACAAGGCTGATTTATTTATTTATTTATTTATTTATTTATTTGATCTCAGAGAAAGGTTAGAAATATGGTATCAAATGACAAGAAGTTATCCAAATCGTTACTGAGCCACTTGAAGCCCTATCTTCTCCTTAATACTGTACAGTAGCTGTCAGTTATCTTTAAAATAAAGCTCCTATTCCAGTTTTCATAGCAAAGCTATATGACAGCAAATGTGTTACTTTTAAGAATTCTACAGATCTGTTCACTTTTATCTGTCCTTTCAAAAAAAAAAATACAGATTTTTCAATTAGATGTTTAAATATATTTGAAATTAGAACAACAGAAGCCAGCCTGAAGTACAATAAAAAATTAAATGTCTGCTTTGAATGCATTTTTACTACACAAACCCACAAGATCAGTACTATCACTGTAAGCATATTTTCAGCACACATATAAAAATAATCACATAATGCATACCCAGATGCTTAATGGTAAACTATGCTTTTGAGCACTCTGAACAAGGGCCGTGATTCCAAATAGCAGATAGGTTCAGCTCCAGCAGCTGCAGTCATTGCTGCCTGAGATATCTGCCAGAGGTTACCATCCTTCTGCTGTTCCTCAGCTGCCGAGTCTAGTCTGTGAATTAGTCCGAATTCACAGACTAACTCACGGACTAATACTACACCAGCTGAGGAGAGAAACTCCATGCAGCACTCCAGCATCTCACAGGGAATCAGACCAGGCAACTGGTACAAGAAGTCAAAACCTCTGACAGCCAAGGCTAGTTCTATCTAGATGGGAAATCAGAGCCCAAAGATAAAGCTCAGTCAGCTGGAATATGCCTACCTCGTATTAGTGCAAACCTATGCTCTATGGCTTGCAGTGACTTGAAGGGATAAGCAAAACCTTGTAACAGTAAAGTGCAGCAAAAAGGTCTATGTAGAAACTGACATGATTTTTTAAGTCGACGAGTTCCAGATTAATAAAACATGCTGACCAAGCCAGATCGTGACCCTTGTCGTGCAGGTAAAGTCCTTCCTTTTGGGAATTTCACACTCATACTTTTTTGGGGTTAATTTCTTTTTGGCCATTTCTTATTTTAACAGCCTTTTTGGGGCCGCTGATCAGTGGGCTGGTGTTCTTGGTTTGCGGTTTCAGGGCTCCACTCTGACCACTGCGTCCCGAATTCTGGTTCTTACTGCGCGCAGTTCGCCGCTTTTGTTCTTGCAGTCTCTGCTCCCACCTCTGTAGAAATGCAGAAGACAAAGAGGATG
Organism: Nicator chloris; assembly: GCA_013400495.1. Lineage (NCBI taxonomy): Eukaryota > Metazoa > Chordata > Aves > Passeriformes > Pycnonotidae > Nicator > Nicator chloris. The sequence goes on along the minus strand of WAAE01011695.1, from coordinate 36,994 downwards.
AGTTAGGGAAGGACATAATCATAAATCTTAATCAAAGCTAGCCTGAACCACTGATGCTAGTGCTGCCTTTAACAGTTTCATGCTCTATATTGCAAGGCCATTGATGTCAGCATGTTATGGCTATTTGCAGGGAGAACCTGCCATGTGTTCTAGGTTAGAGGGAACTTCCACAACATCAGTGGATGGAAATGACAACTGCCCATCTCTTGTGCATGCTGCATGTGAGTGCCTCTTCAGAAACAGAGGGGAGATGGCATCATGCCATTAAAAAGTCAGGACCAGCACATTGGAACACCTTTGCAAGGCCCTTCTTTGCTGTCTTGCTGAATGTGCTACCTGACTTTTCCTCAGAAAAGTCCACAGGAATCAAACTATCCTTTCACAATATCTATTTAAGCACACAGCCACAAGGGGAGCAGGTATTTACTTTCTGCTTTCCCTGGGGTGGAGAGGACTGGGCATGAACGAGCTTATGTTATGGACAGACAGTAGCAATGATCACAGTGAAATCAGTGTTGAGAGTTGCAATGGCATGGTTTGAATAATGCACCTGCAGCTTAATGCAGCAGCATCCCCAAGAAATTTTGAAAAGCAACGAGCCCACCAAAGATAGCAGCTGTCAGATTTTCGAACCCAATAGTGCAGTAGTTACAAAATAGGCTTTTACAGTAAGTTTACTGGTCAGCTCTCCAAAACGTGGAGGGATCCATAAAACAGCAACAGAGACTGTGGACTTTTACCTCTAGGAACAGAAATCTATTTTAAGGAAAACAAGGTAGGTAGTAGAACCCGGAAAGGGTCTCACCTCTCCCCTCTATTATTTTTCCCTTCTGCAACTCCTAAAGGCAGGGCATTTATCCAGTGATCAGAGCATGAGAAATGCTCTCCAGCTTCCGTATTTAGTATCTCTGCACTGACTTTGTTGCAGCTCAGGCTCTTGTCCATGTCTAGCCATGTTGTGGTTATGTTAACAACTGTCTTCTTTGGTTGACAGCAGTTCAAAACATCCATTTTAAGTGGTAACTCAAGACAAAATTTGGATGCAAGTCTTCAGAGATGAATGGTGGGCATTAAAATGAAGCCACTGTGATACCTAGCTCCATACTGGCTTTGTGTGGTCATTTTATGCATCTTTATAAAACCAGGACTATCAGCAGACATTTAGTTGTGTCCCACTCAAACAAGATTAAATGAGGATTTAGTTTCTGAAACTATTCATATGAGAGGAAATGGCATTTGCTTTGAAGGGTATTTTGTTTGGCAGTCATGCATCTCTTTGACAACCTGAAAACTAATGCTCAAACATGATTCAAGACACAATTAGAAATGACAAAACAGTGTGAGGAGGTGACTAAAACACTCTGTGCGCCAGTAACAGGCCATTAAGTTGACAGCTAAAGGATTTCAGGAATCCAAGTCATATGTCAATACTCTTCTAAATCCCACATGGCATCCTCTGCAATTGCCATATATTTATTTTTTAAAGATTTAAAGCATGTTTTCTTTTCCACACGTAGGTTTTACATGAGTAAGTGAAGAGGGTATAAGAGAAGCATTGAATGCAATTTCCTGCAAGAAGTTGGTCTGTAATCTAAAAGCTTCTGCTGATGGATTCCTACATCTCTTTTCCTCCTCTCTATCAATTGCCAATTAACTTGTAATTAAAACAAACATACATGTATGTCCTTAAACATATGTGTCCTTAATGCTCTGGAAACCTTTCTGAATTCCAAAAAGAACTTTCTTCCATCTCTGAAAGTGGGAGGAAGAATCAGACCTTCTCTCAGTCCATCATTTGTTTCCATTAAAAAGAGGAGTTTACAAGTAGAGAGTGATATCAAGTGCTATCCTGAAGCCCCAAAAAGCAGGGCATCTGCTGTGCCTGCCACCCATGTCTCTATACTAAAGACTTTTCCTTCCAGTGTTTCCTGAATCCAGAGAGACAATGCCCAACCCTTTGGGTGAATCTTAATAGGGAGTACCTGGTGAGCAGTGTGTGTCTCCAGCCTGCAATCTTTAATACAGCAAAAAACATTAATCCAGTGCAGAGGATTTTAACTTCTTTTCTTATCTAATGTGGGCTATGATCTTGTCTGCATATCACCTTCACTTTCATATCATCACTTCTTGTAGTAGCAGGGATATGAATGAAATTCTTAGAGATATTATTGTAAGAAACCAGAGTTCACACAAAGATTATCCCACAAGGTAAAATTAAATAGAAATAAAATTTTAGAGACCCTAAAACACAAGATTAAAGTATTCAAATTTTCACTTAAACTTCACTTATTGACTATGAGGGCTGAAAATGTTCAAGTGAAATAATGATACCCAGAGGAGTTCCAGATATCTGAAAGTCATCAAAGTTAATCAATACTGAAGTAAAACAAAGGTGTTTAACTTTTTATCAAGAACGTCAGCATTCTTTTCTTTGGTTGCATTTACCTTAAATCTTCTGTTTAGTTGGTCCTTCCATTTTTCAACTAGACATCCATCAAGAAGCATCAACCTGAAAATTAAGAAATACACACAAGTTATAGATATTTCTGATTTTAATTCCTGAGATGCTTTTCCAGATGATTTAACACAGATTGGGATTGAAATGCACCCACAGGTACTGGTACTGACAGGTTTTACGTATGGGATGATGGGATACCGTATGTTTCTCTGTGTGTCTGTGTGAAGAGTAGATTAAACTGATGCATTTTACTTCTGAGTTTCAAAAAGAAGCTGCTTCACTATTACCAGCTAATACAGCTTAGCTGAAAAATAGTAATATGACTATATGATCACTTACAATTGTATCCATTTCTACCCATAAGTACATGAGGATGGCAGTATGCGTTTCCTACATCTACCTGCTTAATGAGTGCTTTAAGGTGAATTTGGAAGACCTATGGTTAGTGACACTTGCCAGACTTGCCTACCAGTGACATCTGGCTAGCTCCTGCATGGAAACATTGAGTCTAGATGTTAGGAAATGAACAAAACAAAAATGTGACTCTTATATATATATACCTTAAAGAGCTCCTAAAGCAGCTTGTTCTAAAGTAGTCAGATGTCATACCTTCCACGTCCCAACACAGAAACAATAATTGGGGGGTTTTTTGTTTGGTTGGTTAAGATACCAGGCCTTAACATGCCCTAATATAAATTTCACTAAAATTCTGGGGGTTTTTACATAGACACCAGTGGTGACTGGAAACATCAAGACATCTTTACAAATGCATACAACAGCACACAGCACTGTTCTGGATGGTGAAGGTTAAACAGTGTAGCACGGCCTGACCTTCAGTTTCCATGAATAGTGTTGCTGCTCTTAGCAGCTCAAACACAGAACAAAATGCTGCCTCTCATAGTCATTAGCCACTGTGCATCCGGTTTGACCAAACATAAAAGGCCTAACAGGAGTGCAAACCCTGGAGAATCAGGACCAATATGTTGTACATTTCCTTTTCTTTCCAAAGACAAATTAGAGGACTAACGCACAGGATTGACGCCAAGGCCACACTGCCATGAATGAAACCACAACATGGGGTACATCTGGCACAGCTTTGGTTCAGGTCAAATTATCCAGTGAGGCTCTAACCCTAACAACAGGCAATAGGTATTTTGCCATTGACTGCAGAGGAGGTACAGCTTCCACCCATTCTGCCTCTGTCATTTTAAAAAACTGCTGTAACTCAAAACCTTCTGTTTGCCTGCCACTGAGTTCAACAGGAAGCACATATAATAGTTTATGTTTCTTTTTCAAATCCATTTTAGTACACTATATGAAATTAAAAACCTCAATGACCTTTAAAAACCGTCACAAGATATTTAGTGAATCGCGTGTTTTTCCATAATAATGGAGATGCCGATTGTGATCTTTGACTTATGAAATCTCCCTTTCCTAACAGCCTCCAGAGGATCCTCTGCAACCCAGAGCTCCTCCATCGCTGTTCTGGTCATGGTCCATATACATGAGTCAGAGCTTGTATCCCTAAAATGACTAACACAAATAAAGGGCTCTACATTAATATTTGTGAAATACTTCCAGACCTGGAGGGGCAAAGAGCTGGATAGTAATAAAATACCGTGTTTGCTAGCTCACCAAAAAACAAGTTAAAGCAATACAATATCAGATGGTAAATTTTAGAAACATCTATAAAATGCTCCCAAAATATCAACATAAAACTCATTACAAATATGGACATGGTCCATCATGTCCCACATGTGGATGATCTGTGGTCCTTACAAGTGTGGGTGACCAATTAACAGCAACATCACAGTACACAAAACCAGCCTGCACATTTTACAGACAGTCCTGCCTCCAAACCACAACATACAGGCCTACATAGAACCTAAAACACCACAACCTGCTCTGCTGGCATCTAGTGGTACACTTGGGGTGCTAATGTGGATGGGATGTCCCCTTCTGCCTCAAGGAACCATGGAGAAAAGGACGCTGTGATTAATCACTCCCTCCCCTCCAGACCAGCATGCTGGATTTCCTTCCATGCCTGGGGCTAGGCTGACTGCCAGATGAAAGGTCTGGTAAAGTTAGTTTTGTTTTGTTTTTTCTTTTAATCATACAGCAGGACTGGCAAGCTGCACTGAGAGTATTTACTTTTCATCTGCCATCCGGGAGCTGGAGCTCCAACGGCTGCAGCTTTGGCTGGTCCCAGTACGGCTGTGGGATCAGGAACATCTTGTTGATGGCACTGGTCCAAAGTATGGACAGGCCAGTGGAGAAGGCCTGGCTCTGACTCCAGCAGCTCTGCTGACAGAAGATGTGTATCACCTCCTGCCCACTCCCTTGGTGAGACAGAACGATGCCTTCCACGTGGTTCTGCCAACACAGACCATCATCTACAGCCACCATTGGGCTTGTTGCACACAAAGCAGCTCATCCCTATGGAAAGTGGTCCTGGAAAAAGTCCCAAGCCGGAGGTGACTGAACTGCTGCATGATGCCTTATCAATCTGCTGTCAGCAGCTAATGCCACCAGATTTTATGCTCTTTGCGTGAGCCAAATTTTGTAAACACCACATCATGGCGCAGAGCTGAGGCTGATGAAATGGAGAAAGTCAGCTGTGAAGGGAACGGAAACACGGATGTGCATGTATGAGTTATCCTAAGAAAAACTATCAGCAAAACTAGCCTATGATGAGGAAGAGAGCTTTGCTGATCCTCCTTCCCACCTCTCACAGCCAGCTCTAACACTTCTCTGCACCAGGTCGTCACAGCTCACCTTGAGCGCCACTCATAGCACATGATGAGAACATCCTGCTTTGGTTGAAGAGGCGGGCACTGGCACGAGGAATTTGTAAGAAGAGGCACTTGGGACAGAGGAATCGGTGTTGAAGACTTGAGTATGTCTTTGACTTCAACCACAGTTGTTATCTCATTGCAGTTCCCTCTTTCTACGCTTTTTACTCTAGCGTGAATAACTGAATATAGAAAAACAGAGGAGTGAGAACAATAAACAGTCTTAGAAATTAAAACACATCTCAAAATTAAATCAAAATATATTGAATTGGAAGCTGTTGTTTTGGTTGTGAAACTAGAACTACTTCTGCCTGTGTGGGCATGAACAGTGGCTTAGAATAACAGAGGCCTGATCTCGATTTGGTTTTCAGTGGAAAACTGTTGACAACTGTGAAATTAAACGTGTGCTTAAATCTTTGCCAGATCAGGCCAACCAATCTCGCCTGGAATCACACACACAAACAGCTCCTTCCACTCAGACTTTGCATAAATCCACAACCCTGTGCATAAATCTAACTCATCCTCCAGCCACATCTGGCTATTTCCAATTAAGTAATGAATAATTTACCTCACAGACAGTTGTCATGAATTCAGTCTTTTCAATAATAAAATTACTTCCTGTAGATTGTAACCAGGAAATATAGTCTTTTCTTAAATATAAGAAATAAGGGAAGGCTAGAAACAATAAGCAAAAATCTAAGAGGTTTAGGATTGCCATGATTTACTTGAGCTATACTTTTTTTCGTCTTTTGCCTTTGGATTCTCTACCAATAGTGAGATCTTTATAGAAAGGAGACACTGAAACAGGTTCTTCTGACTCTGAATACACAATCATTTGTGTTTTTAACTTTCATTGAGGAAAACTGCATGCCTGCATGGATGCAAGAAGATGAAACTCTGTAGATTGCTCTGAAATGATCCCTGGCTAACTTTGTACCTACAAACCCTGGCATTACCTACCACTCCAGCATTTCACCCCTTCTCTCGTGAGAAATACCAGACCTAATAAATTAGATATGATTTTTACATAAAGGATTTTGTCTTTAGGAAATATCAAAATAGAAAGGGTTCTACTGTCCAAACATTCTTCAGTGAAAGAAGCATGAGAAGTGTATAGACCACAGGATGATCAGCCTGCCCCTGCCAGTCACCGGGTCAAAAGCCTCCACATGAACCTCGTAACATTTGGAATAAACTTCAACGGAATAAACATAGAAAATGGGAGACCAGCACTTTCAATGTGGTCTGGTGGTTTATGTGCTACCTTTATCAGGACGTGCATAACAGACACAAAACAAGTGAGGAATTTCTGTTTTGGAGACTCACAATCCATTTTCAAGACTGATTGGTTGTGACAGCTAGAAGTACAATTTGGCTGTATGCCTTATTTTAAAGGTTTTCAGAAAATAATTGATTGATTTTCAACTCATTAAATCTTGTCCCCGAATTCATTTTCCATATAAATAGGTCTATTTATCTCAGAGGGTGCTGAATAAAAACTTACATCTCAAAAACAAAATCTTGATTTCACAAATTCAATAGAATTAAATTTTGGACCCTGACATATAGGTTTTACTCAAGGAACACTCCCACTGAAATCACTGGAATCACAGTTTACACAGCTAACACCTGTCTTTCATTTTGGAACAGTCATTTGATATCACTACTTTTTCATATGTTTCAGGCAACTGTGGAAGCTCATGGTTCCACCTAAACATCCTCCAAAATGCCATCATGAACAAAAGATTACACAATTACCAAAGCTAGAGGTTCCGCTTGATTATTCCCACCAAACATGCTAACAAAGAAGCAAATATCTACAAACTTACTTTCATTTTATATCAAACAAATAGGAATTGAATTATATTATAACCCTACTGCAGAAGAACTGGATAAATGACTGGAAAAAACCTGTCATCTGAGAAAATGACCACAAAGTGCAAAAGCAACGAAGCAATATGAAATTCATAGTTAATAGGGGCTTTGTATTGACACTAGGTTTTATCTGGCATTTATCTAATCTTAATTAGAGTTCTTCCTGACTCACACCATCAGAAAACTGAGGCAGGGGGAAGTCATGGGGGAAGAGGGGTGAATACTTATTTTTATTGCCAATACGTCACACAACATAAAATTAAACTATCAGCCATCTCCTTGGCTGGATGGTGCAAATTGTCACTGAATTCAGTTAATTTCTGACAATTCAGCACCAGACAGAACTCTGGCTAGTAACTAAAAGCATATATAAGTTTCTAAAAACTTTTTACTTTGCTGAAGCTGGTTCACATTTACAAGTCTTACTTCAGTAGCAAAACCCTGTTTATTCTACCTGCTGGATGAAAACAGGAGCTGGCCAAGTTGTCACGCTCACATCAGACGTAATTGCCTTTACTAGAGTGACCTTTGCAGCAGCAACCACCCTTTCTGCAGAGCAGAAGGGTGCACATTACTGACATTTTACTGCTATTGTCAGAAACACACCATCATCTGCGCAATTACTACTACTGCCTGCACATGGTGTGTGCTACAGCTGGATTTGGGAAGAGGACAGCTAGGTATCCCCAGGCAAACACCCAATTGGAAAGGCTGTGTTGGAGCAGTCTTCTCACGCCAGACTTGCTGGATGGGGCCTGGTGTAGGTTCAGCACCCACAAAGAGCTGCCTAACTTGCAGGGACACAAGGAGGGTGTGGGACGGGCAACGGGAAGCATTTCCTCCATGTACTTACTGTAGCTGTAGTTCTTGGCCAAGTAGGTTGACAGCGTAGGCTTTGTCTTTTTGCACCTGCACCGCTCTTCAAAGGAAGAGAAGGGAGAAAAGTTGAGGGGTGTCAGAGGGACCCTGTCTCCGGGGAGGTGGAGGTGGGGGGTCGTCCTAGGCTCACCCTGGCCGCGGCTCCTGCAGTCAGGCTCCAGGGGTCTGTCCGGCACCATAAAGCCCTGTGTGAAGTCCGTCCACTTCACATCTGCAAACAGAGGTGCGTCAGGGAATGAAAACTGCAGGTAGAGGCTCCAGACCCGGAGCGCGAGGGTCCCGCAGCCCCCCCGTCCCACCCTGGGGCATCCCGCGGGGTGGAGGGAGTCCTCCCTCCCACCTCTCGCTGCCCCCAGGGTTCTCACCCTCCGGCACGTCGGTGACGATGGCCTCTGGGGAGATGCAGACGCCGCGGTCGTAGACGGGGAGGTCGTCGCAAGCCAGGCTCTCGGGCCAGCTGTGGTTGTAGCGGCGCATGATGGGCTCGCAGCCGTCGCGGGCGCGCTGGCAGACGGAGCGGCACGGCTTGATGGGGTCGTAGAGGAACTCCAGGGTGCAGATGGGGGCGTACATGGCGCAGAGGAAGAAAGGCAGGACCGGGCTGCAGCCGGTGGCCACTAGCTCCTCGTACTGTTCGATAGCGAGGACGGCGTTTTCCTGGGTGCTGTGGTGGAGGTGGTTGGGCATGCGGGTGATATTCCAGGGCATGGAGCGGCACATGGGGATACGCACCGCCTCGCACGGCGCGCCCTGCGCCCGCGGGCTCACCCGCAGCCACAGGGACACCGCCACCAAGGCGCGCAGCATCCTCTTCCTCCTCCTTCTCCTCCTTGTCCGCCGCCGCCCGCCGCCGCCCCGCGGGTCCCGGCGGCCGAAGGGCGCGGAGCGGCGCTGCCTCCCGGAGCCCTGCTGCAGTCAAGTCGCGGGAGCCGCCGCGCCGACAGCCATGGACATCGCGGGACCGCATTTATACCAGTGGCACGAGTGACGTGGGGCCGATCGCGCTCCCTTGGCAGCCCCGCTCCTCCGGGGGGTGGGGGGTGTGCGTGTATGTGTGCGTTTTGCTGTGCAGGCACGGTGACATCACCTCACCCCGTTTAATCCCCCGGCGACATCACTGCGTCTCTCGGCCGCCGCTCCAGCTCCGTTTCAGTTTTCATCTGTGTCATAAATTCCTTCAGGTGGAAGGGGGGCGAGGGGGGAGGGGGGAAGGAAGCCCAAACCGCACGGTTCTGCCGCGGGGCTCTGCGCTCCGGCGCGGGGAGAGGGAAGGCGACGGTAGGAACCGCGGCTTCTTCCCGTGGGACTGAACTTTTCACGCCGCGTTTTCTCAAGGGAGAAGAAACTTTTTGCGGGCTTGAGGGAGCTCCGGCGGCTGTTCCCGACGCCTCCAGGGGGTTGCAGAATTCCCTCCATGAGCTCGGCAAGGACCGGGAAAGGCGTGAAGCGGACGGGCGGCCAGACGGGGTGGTGGCTCGTGGCCCGGTTTGCTCGGGACAGGGGAAGCGGCGGCAGCCGAGCCGAGGCGGCGGAGCCGGGGCAGCGCGGGGCCGGTGTGGGGCTGCTGTGCGGGCAGGCAGCCCGCCGACCCGCTCTCCCCGCCTCTGTCCCCCACCAATCGCATCTGCACACGAGTGGAAGGTGTTTCAGACTTTTCCCAGGCTGTTTTTTATTTTCCTTTCCTTGGTGCTCCACGGCCACGCGCCCCTGGTGCAGCGGAGTGGCATTCCCACGCGGGGGCAAAGGGCTCCCTTAAAGCCCACCTCTGTTCCCCCCTTGCACGGAAAGACCTCCGGGCCCAATCTTCACCGTGGGAAATGCCACTCTTTGAAATGCCACTCCTGTCTTTGAGGGACCCGCTGCGATAAAAAGATTAACTCAACGTCAGGTTATCCCAGTGACCTGAGAGAGCCCCAGCGTGGCTCAAAGGTACCTGCCCCGGCCAGGTACCGTGATACCACCGGTTTCACCTCTGCAAATGCGGCAGAGCTGCAGAGACGGAGCATCTGTGGGGCACGGGCCTCCGCTTCCCTTACTGGGTGAGGAAAGCACATGCAGAGCAGGCAGGAAACAACAGCTGATATGCCTAAGAGGGGAGTGGGAGATGAAGGAATGCATGTGGTGAAGGAATGCTTGGTGACACTGTCTGTCCGTGGGGAGACACTGAAATGCCCCCTCGAGGGCAACGTTAAAGCAGTTTGTCTCAGCAGGTTCGCCTATCCGCTCCCCAAGCTCACGCAGAGTGCCCAGGGCTTAGAGCTCGCAGCTGCCCCTCCGGGCAGCCCTCGCGGAGCAGTGGGCACGGCCAGGGCGCCCAGACCCTCTCGCCTGTCGCCGCACCGCCTCCCTCGTGCCGCGCTGGCGTCCGGGCGCTGTGGCGGCAGCCGCCTCTCGCCGCCGAGGTGATGCGGGTTTGGAGGCGGGCCGCCCCCGCCCCCGGCACAGCCTGCCCGCCCGCCTGCGCGCCGTGCGGGCCGGCCGTGCGCCGAGGGAGCGCGGCGCGGAGCGGAGCATGGCGCGGCCGCAGGCCGGGCGGCAGCTGCGCCCGGGCCCGGGGCCGCCGCTGCGGCTGCTCCTGCTGCTGGGCGTCTTCCTGCTGCGCGGTGAAGCGGCGGCGGCGGCGCGGGCCGAGCCGTGCCAGGCGCCGCGGCAGTGGGAAGGGCGCACCGTGTTCTACGAGCACGGCTCGGGCCGCAACACGCGGGCCGCCGTCTCCTACGACGGCCCCAACCAGCGCCTCCGCATCCTGGAGGAGAGGAAGGCGCTCATCCCCTGCAAGAAGTAGGTGGCGGCTGGACCTGCGGCGGCGGGACCTGCGGCGGGGCCGGGCGGGGCGGTGAGGGTCGGCACGGAGCCCGGAGGCGCCTCCCGGGGGTGTGGGGTGATGCGAAGACGGGAAGCGGGGGGTCTCCCTCGGGGCCCGCGTTGCCGGCGCCACCTCCTCTGCGTGAGTCGGGGGAGAGCGGTGGAGGGGAGGCACCGGCGTGCTGGGAACAGCTGGCGCTAGGAAACCTGTCACAACATGGCTTGGATCCATCCTCCGTGTAGATATATGGGTGTATATCTCGAGAGAATTGTGATCAACAGTGTCAGCTTTTTACCTTCAGAGATACTCCTCCCCTCCCAGCTCTTCTGCTGTTTAAATGGGATTGGAAGCTAATCCAAAAAAGTGAAGTATAATGGGTATCATGAGGTATAATGAAGAGGTTATACTCAAACGTGTGAATAACGTTATGGGGTAAGGGAGGAGGTTCTAGCTCAGTAATTTGCTAACAAGTGAGTTACAGGTTCTCTGGGCCTTCTTGGTCCTTGTCAGTTCTTGGTCCTAAGTCAGTACCAGGGTGTCAAATGCATCCATTACCTGTGGTACAGTGTGTTCATTCCCATTGCACAGCCCTGCAGGACCTGCCTGTTCTTCATTTATACAGGATGTATCTGTTAAGTCCATAACTAAACCCAAAAAATCCCTGTGTCATTGTCTGTTTCTTGATTTGCTGAAAAACAAATGTAGAAAAAAGCTGACTAAAGAAGAGCTTCTTTTTTCTTCTTCAGCCTGCCAAGCTCAGGTTGGTGGAAGAACTGATCGGCCTAGAGAGGCCTGAGTGAGTGAGACATTTCTGGCTACTGAGTGTCAATCACTTTCAGACAACATGGTAGCAGGTCTGCCCATACCTCTGCCTCTCCCACCTACGAATTGTTCAAATAATAGTGCGTCCCTCCTAGGGGTGTGTGAGACAAGGTAAAGACCAGCCTACAAATGCTGTATCATCCCAACTAATGGTCTCTCCTGTTAAAAGATCAATATTCCATTTTTCTGCTGTCTTTTTTTTCTTGACAATCAATTTCATACCAACATCGCACAGTAATTGTTTTAATCTTTCCAAAGCATATGCTCTTCTGTGGTCCTTTCTCTCCAAATCCCCTGACGCTCTTAGAATTGTTTTGTGTGTTTCATTTTCAGGCTTAGCTTTCCCTCATTTTAAGCTTTTTTCATTACTTTTTTTTGCATAGGAGCCATATGAAGAATGTTAAAAACAACATACAGGTGTTTGCTGGTGGTCTGCTGACATAAAGCATGGAGTCTGACACTGGCCATGAGGTGCTCATGCTTCCCCTTCTGCAATTCCCTAGGCTGACTTTCATGTTCCACGAGCATAAAACTGTGCTACAAAGCCTGATGCAAGTCTTTCTAGCTTCTAAGTTGTACTACACTCATTTCTGCAAGCTTATGTTTATTTGAAAACTTTATTTTAAGATTGAATAATTACGTTTTAGACTCTGGTCCAGATTTTGTCTTTTACCAAGATCTTATCTTTTTACATTTTTGATAAATACCTGCTCTGGATGCAGTTTTATTCTGGCTTGATAGGGCTAGAAAGAGGCAGAGTGCAGACAGGTGCTCTTGTTGGTTTTTCCTCTATCAGATTTTTGTTGTAGACAATTTCTGACCTTAGAGGTCTTTAATGCTTCCAGGTCCATATTTTCTGCCACCCAGCATTGGAGAGGGGTTTTGTTATATGTGGAGTAGTGTCTGCTCAGGGCATGACCCAGCTTTCATGTAAGTCAACAGAAAGTCTCCCATTGGTTTCAGTATGTGTTGGATCAGGTCTAGAGTTGTGATCGCAGCTTCACTTCCCTGTGGACACAGTGAGTCGTAAACTGAAGCCTCCAGAAGTTAGAGGCAAAGGGATTTATCCTGTCTTTTGAAAAATAACCTCTCCTCCACCCTGTTTTGACATTGACAAGGAAGGGGTAATTATGCTGAGGCAGTGAGTACAAAATCAACAAGAAAAATAGTGCTGCCCTGGTCTCTAAGGCAATTTCAGTCTAAATTCTCACATTTTGCTCCTATCAGATGTAACTTATGTGCAGCAATCAGAGTTGGCCAACAACCACATTTTTCTACAAAGCATTTTCTGAAGCTTGCAAATGTGGACCTTAATCAGACACAGCCCTGTTTGAGTTATTGGCCGAGGTTAATCGAGGACACAAAGATTTGCCTGTGTGGAATGGCTTGCAGGCTCATAACCGCAGGAAAACATGAAACTTTCAGGTTTTATTGTAGATATATGTTTCAATTTCATGTAATTTGCTATGTGGCATTTTCATACCTACATCAGCCCAGTAAAACATACTTACCTCAACTCCAGAAAAGTAGCTGTAAGGAAAACACCCAGTTGCTGCCTGGTTAACATCACTTCTTTGCCCATCAGTTGTTTCGAGATCACCTGAGATGCAGTGACCACAATGGTGAAGATTGTCCATTCCCCATTGTCCAGCTGCACTGTCTCACCTGCCATCTTGGCATGCACCTCGCTTGCCAGACAACCCAACAGAGCCAGTTCATTAGAGAAGTCATAGCTGTGGTTTCAACCAGCTTGCTGGGTGGGTGTTTCTCTAGGTCGTACAATTGGCTCCCGCACTCTGGCTCAGAGTGTAAAAACTACCAACAGTGATCCTAGGCTGAGATTTTTAGAGGAGAACCTATTCCAGTTGGGTTCATTTCTGGGCTTTATTTTTCACTTCTTTTACAGACCTAGCCTTAGCTACGCTCTGCTTCTTGTGTTTTCTTCAGCATGCCTTGCCCTACTGCTTCTTTCCCTTCAGGATCAAATTTTTGGGGATAGGGTGGGCAGGGACAGTCTTAAAGTTTTGTGTAGTGCTCAGCTGACACTGATGGCAGAAGAGAAAAGAAAACCAACACTGAGTATATTGTGCTGTTTCCCATTTGGACTAGGTCATTCCAGATATAGTGTGATAGGGGAGCACTGAAACAGCTCTCTAGAGCTCTTGAGGCAAAGCTGTGTTCATCCTGTTAAACACAGAACATGTTTTTTAATCCTTTATTGCCTACGACATGAAGTTTCTTCCTTTTGTGCTCTCTGGATGTTAAGTCTTCCTCACTTTTGTTCAACCCTCTGTTGGCCACTGTCTCAGGACACTTCACAAAATGGGTAGCAGGCACTAGCATGGTTTGCAGTAGGGGCAAGAGTTTCTTTTTAAGGTAACTTCAAATGGTGTAGATTTGAGTATGACATCTCTGCAAATTGGTGAGAAATCCTGGCACAAAAAAGTCCAAACAAAAAATCCTACTGACTTCATTGTGGCCAGAACTTCATGTCATCCATCACCTTTCATTTTCTCGGAGAAACAGAGTGAGGGGTGTGCTCTTTGGCACTGCTGAAGCCACTTAACAGGTGTTGGTGCTCTGTTGTGAAGAAAGGAAAGCATGAAGTGAGGAGCAGAGCAGAAATACTACAGGTGGTAGTTGAGAGCTGGGGTATTACTTGCCATATGCTGTGTTCACAGAGTTTCACACTTGTCTTCCATACTGTTTTCCACGGAATGATTTTTAGGGAAGGCCCAATAACAGGTTGTCCTATGAGAAATGTGATGGTGGGAAGAAAAAAAATTTCCATGTGGTCAAGAAAGTCAGTTGCAGGAAGAAAATGCCTTTTTTTTTTCCCCTTTCTACGGGTGTATTTTAACAGTACAGTACTCAGCACATTGAGATGCCTGTGTATTTGAAACTGTTTGAGTTCCTGTCTTAAAAAATGTAGCTGCACAGCAGAACATCAATCAGGAGGTACCCTATCAATGTTAATTTAAAAACAGAACTGCATGTTGTTTAATTCCTTTTGTTCATTCATATTTGCAAAAGATAGCACAGTTAAGGGGAGGATAAACTCCATCTGGCAACAAAACTGCTGGTGTGATAGAGGAGTGACAAAGTTATGTTTAGAGAAATAAGTCTCTGATTCTGGCAGGCTCTTTGCCTCTGTGTGTCAATCTCTGTCCTTGACTGAGGAGAGGCAGCATAAGGTCAGGTGCAAATATAACAACATTCTTCTGGAGAAGAGGTGATGACTTTTCAAAATAAACAGAGTGTGGGCACACGTGTCTGACTTATCTCAACTACTTTTTAGTTGTTTTAGGATGTGTGATTGTAAAGGAAAAAACAGCGGTGTCTGACCTATTAAAATCATATAATCCATCCGTTCTGTGGTCATTGTGGTGACTCAATAGGCTAAGTATTGAGCTACCCTGAGCAACTGCAAATTTGTTTCCCAGACTTGGTTTTGGGAGTGGTTTCTGCAGTTTAATGTTTTGGGGAATGAAAGACTGTCACGGGTAAAATTTTCAGAATCGGCCAAGCTGCCCAGGAACCCAAGTTCCATTTTTTAAGATTATGTAGGGTGTGCAGACTTATGAGACCCTTAATTTGCAGTGAAACAGAAAAGGATTTTCAGCAGTTTCTCTAAATGTAAGCTGAGTTCTTGGAACCTAAAATTGTTCATAAGCTGCACTGTATATAACTCACTTCTGAGAACAAGAACTGAGGGAAGGTACTTACACCTCCTGCATTTGCTTTCCTCCTATAGGTGTCAAGTTCTTTCAAGTGTCTGCTGCTGCTAATGACTGTGAGTTTGGAAAGGTGGCTTTGGAAAGCTGCTGTGCTGGATGCACACTGGCAGTCGTGCCAGGCAATAAGCTGAAGCAAGCCTCAGTTTTTCTAGTGAGAGTTGTGTGATGGGGTGTGGAATGTTGGCTGTACAAGCCTCATCTGCATTTCCATCATAAGCCCATTTACAAGTCAGTTTACTGAGTCCCTCAGTGATGCTCCCTGCCAAGGCTGCTGGTTCCTTGGAGAAGAGCACTGTCCAAGGAGGGAACTGTGGTCCCTGATCACTGCACGGAGGAGCATCTCGTCTCACTCCAACTGTTCATTCTGTTTGTTTCTGCCCACAGGCATCAGCAGTCATTCCCTTTTCCAAGTTCTTGATCTTGTTGGAGGTCGGCCTGGCTATACTGTTCAGGAAGGCACTGGAATTAATTGCTTTTGTTGTTACAGGTGGGCTGGTTGGGAAGAGATTAAAACACTGCTCCGGGGGAGGCAGTTGTAATTCTTCAGCCTTCGAACTTCAGCAGTAACAAACAAGTGGACTCTGTTAGAAGAAGTTGGGAACTGTTAGCTTAGCAAAGCTTTTTCTGTCTTGTGTGTTATGCTTCCTTGAACAACAGCATCTTTGTTAGTTGTGAAAAAAAAAAAACAGAAAAAAACACCTGAGTATGAATAAAGCAAATCCATTGCTTTGAGATGGCTGTTCTGTTTAATGTTCTTGAAACCATTGTTTATGCTAAGTGCTCTGGAGCCATTTCATACAGTACCAAAACACAGCACACATCCAAACTGAACAAAATAAACTGGCTCTTAAATTCAAAATAGCAGGATCCACAAAACCCTTTAAAGCTAGAGAAAAAAATGTAGATAAAGTGTCCAGTGACCCCAAATTGATAATTTGCTAGAGCACTGGTTAGTGTGCTTAAAAACCACTGTCAGACATTCAACTTGGGTCATTACTACCACATGAGTTATAGATATTGTTTACTGGATATTTTTAAAAAACAGAGGTTCTCATTAAGAAGTTTGGTTTCTCTAAAAGATGTTAAATGGTGGTCACTAACACCATGTTGTACTTAATAGTGGATGTTGACTTAAGCCTTTTATCCATCTCTTCTTCGCTTTTATCATCTCTTGCTTGTCTGTTTGAACTTTTTGAAATAATGTGTGTTTGCATTGAAACTTATGGCTCATTTTGTAGTGTTGGACAGTATGGCTAAAACTTAAGGAAAAACCAGGACTGCACTGAAAATATAATATGCCTATATCTCTATAACTTGGACCAATGTTTTCAAAAGATAAATCACTGTAAATTTTATTCACTTTTTTTTTCTTTTTTTTTTTTTTTTTTTTTTTTTTTTTAGACATTTAAAGTGGACATGAATAGAAAGAGATTCAGTGTTCTGTGGTCACAGACAGCTGATGGTGACGTGACTGCACAGCTAAACAAACACAATGAAAGACATCTTTATATTCACGATCTTAATTTGGGCTCCGTTCAGCTCGAGGCCTGACGCAATTCGGATGTCACAACTGACAACATCCCACCTATTCTCACAGGACCAAAGGCCACTCATCTGAAAAAGTATCTCCTCTGAAGGTTAAACCAGAATTTTATAATATAGGGCTTCTGTGAGGTAAAAGTTTTCTTTTCTAGATAGAGACCTGATTTGTATTGCATATCCTTTGCAATATCTGGGTAATAGCAGGCTTATCCATTTATAAGCTGCATGGGACAGGTTTTCAACTGATGGCATTTTCTCAGACAAGTGAAGTCAGTGAAGTGGTACCTTATTATGCCTTTTTTGGTATGCCAAGTCATTAGCTGATTCAAAAATTGAAAGTTGTGGTTCAGGTATCCTTCTATCCTCTCCATTTTGCTATAAACTAACTGGTGGCTAACCTTGGCATGGCATAATAAATAATACTGAGCTATCCAGACTTAAGGCCATCCAGTTGTGAATCTGTGTAGCTGCAGCAGCAACAATCCAACTCCTGGACCTCATCTTGATCAGCTTCATCCCTGTCTTCAGATGGCTTTCATTTTGGCCTTACCTGTAGATTTGCAAGGGATCGCATGCTCAGCAACTTGATGAGTTATCTATCACGAAGTATTTTTTTACTTGTTGCTCTTCTTTACTCAAAGGGGAAATTATTTTCTCTTCCAGAATGTTTTCAAGGCATAGTATAGTGTCTGATGTGCTGGGGAGGGGATGATGTCTGGGTAACACAGGGCCACTTTGTGCAATATTTTGGCTCTTCTAGAATAAGTAGCATTATGCCCGGCGTGGCATTGCATAACGTGAAGGTGCCAGTGGCCAGTGAAACTTCTCCTCACCTCCGCCAAGCAGCCCTGTTTCTTTCAGTTGTTTTTGTTTACTGCCTCACTTTCAGGGCCCCAGGGGAGACGTATGTATGTTGACTAGAGATCTTAGATTCCACAGGGAAATTTTGTGTTGTCTCGAGGCTCTGGAGAATGCTTCTTTGCCTGTATCATGGTCTCTCTGCCATACCTGACAGTCGTGGGCCAAGGACAGGATTTTCTGCCAAGAATTTGTTCCCATGTGTGAAAGCACCGATGGTTCAACATGTGAGACAGTCTTTGTTTTAGGTAGTGTATTAATTTCTGGAGCTGGTACCTCTTATACTTTCATACCCAGGGGTAAATTGGAGGTTTCCAACAGCGGCCTAAATGACCTTGTCCAAAACCTAATTTATAACAGGTGGTAGTAAGAAAGAAGGAGTCATTTGTTTTCGTGTGAACTCACGCTTTTTTATCATCTTTCCTTAATAAAGATCCCTGGCTAACATTTATTTGAGAATCAGTTTAAACATTGTTTTGAGGGTTATGCGCAGACATCTGACTCTTTGTCCCACTTGATTATTAAAAGACGCTTCCCGTGTTTTACAAAACGTCAAAAAGGTAAGGTAACTTCTGCAATTCTTGTTTTTGCTGTGAGAATTTTATTAGCACCATTCCTACCGTCAGTAGGGTTGTTCCCATAACTTAGCAATGACCATATTTATGCTTTTACAGATTTTTGTTTATGTGTTTTCATGATTTTCAAAATTTCTGGCCTCAGAACATGAGTTTGGCAGGCATTTTCTTCTTGTACAGTGCTCACACTGTAGTTACTACAATTTTTCAGTCTTTGGCTACTAAGAGTTCATACGTCTGGGGAGCGGCTTAGCTATTCATTCCGTGAAAGCTTATTTTATCCCTTTCATTCCTTATAAAATTTACCCTTCCATTCTGGCATCATCCAGACTATGTTTTGTGGGCTAAATCCAGCTGAGAGGGAACTTCCATCCAGCCTTCTGCCTTTCCCCACTGAATAGCTCCTTGTTGGTTTAATGATTGTCTGAAATTTGGTTCCCTCTGGGTTGCTGCCCTTCTGTCCATGTGGGAGGAACAGAAGGGACTGGATGCATAGGCTGGAAATAACCTCAGTCAATCAACCCTGTGGCTGAAGGTCAGTGGTATACACTGCCATATTGAAGGAGTGATTGAAAATGCATGGTAATATGTGTGCAGATGCCACACTGCATGTGTATAGCTTGTTTCTTTTGCATATGAATGTGAGTGATCTTGGGACATTATTCACTTCTTGTCTGACAAAAATAACCTGTGAGATTTTGGCAGTGAAGAAGATTTAGATTGTCAGATATCATTGAGAGATANGGTTTTGGGGTTTTTTTTTTTGTAACTAAGAAAAGAACATGTTTCAAAGCTTAATAGAACTACATGTAGGACTGCATAACTGTCTGATTCAACCCAACTGTCCCCAAAGACTTATCTAATACCTACAGGTATAAGAGCACATAAGATTTATGGAGTTCTAAAAGAGTAGTAAAAATCTTGATTGCTGCCTTCTTTTGGATATTAGAAGACTGAAGCTTTCTTTGTTCTAGCTTAACTTTCTTTGCTCTAGCTTCTTCCTAAATTATAAACAAAAGCAATCTCTTCATTGCTGTTTAAGTTATTTTTTAATATGAAGCACCTAAGAAGTGGCTTATCCTTAAGTTCATTAAACTCATTTGCCCTTCTCAGATGGAAAGTGATACTGTCTACTTACTAGTTACCTTATTTTCTATATGTATTATTTTTCCTGAGGACAGTTCATAATGGAATGTGATAATGTGATAGATAGCAAACAACACAGAAGACCAATATTACCACATGTATTGCAACATCTCTTACTCAGGTTACTTACTTCTGTACTTAATTTAAAAAATAACATTGTAATAATACCCTGCATATTTACATTTTGGTCAGTTGAATAGTTCACAAGTAAATCATTCCAAAAACAGCTTCACTGACCCTTAATGATTGACTTGTAGTGCAGTAATGTGCTCTTCAGAATCTATTGCTTTATAGCTGTTGCCAAATATTATTTCATACTTTAGAGTGTACGTTCAAAACGAATGGTCGACTGCTTTAGCAGGGAAAGTTTTGTGATGGCTGTAACTAATTTTTCAGGTTGTCTGTTAGGAACAAATAATTTTCTAATGTACATTTTCTTAAGGCTTTAATGGAGTAAGATGAAAAGCCCCCCAAAACACCTCCACAAAATGAAATCTTTCTTATCAGCAAGATAAAGAAAAAAAAACCCTTTGTCTTTGTTCTACTCTGTTCTTATTCAGAGCTTAGGACCGACTGCAGTAATAAAAAAAAAATGGTATACGATAACAAGGAAGATAAATCACTAATAAGACTTTCCACTGAGGTTTTGTTCTCTGATGTTAGCCATCCCTTACTCTGTCAGTTCTGGTACTTTCACACTTAGCCAGCCTTGATTTGCTGTCCTTCTGTCAGTTCTTTGTGGGAATTCACGGTGTCTACTTCATCTGAAAATCAGATGCCTCAGTAGATAAGAGGGCTTCCAAAAATGTGTCATGGCTTGCCATTTATTTTGGTGAAACCCTACACAGGAAAGCTGGTGTGAGACCTGTATAGCTGCTAAACAGCTGGAAATTTCTCCTTAATTGGGCTGTCTGCATGGAAACCTACTGTTTGTATGGATACCTGTTGTTTCAGAAATTAATGTTTCTGAGGGGGAATGGCCAGATTTTCCCCAGAGTTTTCCAAGAGCAGTTTTGTGCATGGCAGTGCTAAAGGTTTTTAAACACTCATACGGAGCCCAGAGTCCACCCAGTGAACACAATGAAGAAAGATTTCATTTTTCATTCTTTCAGTATCTCCTAATAGTATTTGCAACTGTGGTTTTATCATATTCAGATACTTTTCTTGCCAGGAAACTTACGATTCTGCCATACTTTAGGCAGCCAGCTCTGGAAAGTTTACTCATGCTGTGCAGTTATGGTAATTCTCAGAGGATGCTTATTTGCAGAGCAGAATCCTGTACAGATTGAGGTATTCTTACTAGAATTTGTTTCCAAATTAATGTAGCACTATTTAATTAGATCCAGATTTGTTAACCTTCATCTTCTGTACAAGAAATTAATTTCTTTTTCTTATCTATGAGAGTACCTGGGGACTTTGAGCAACCTGGTGTGGTGGAAGATATCCTTGCCCATGGCAGGGGGCTGGAACTAGATGATCTTTAAGGTCCCCTCCAACCCAAAGCGTTCTGTGATTTTTTGGACACTTCCGTGTGCTGTTTAAAGTACCTGTGCCCAAAACCACACAGGATTTGCAAAGCCAGACTGGTTTGTTACCCCATCTCTTCCAGAAAACAGAGGACAGCACAAATTCGGAAAATGTGCTTGATAAAGTGTGAAGATGAGGTATTTCCTGTCCTTTTTTAATAGATGAAAAAAAATTAAGGAGAGTAAAAAGAGATAAGGCTATGAGAGTAGAGACACTCTATTGAATTAAGTTTATCCCCCTTGGTATTGAAGAGGGAAAATGTAAGAGACCATGCAATTGCTTCAACTCAGCAGAAGATAAAAAATTGCTAATTTTTTTAACTTCTGCTCTGCCTAGCTCTAAGCCAAATGTAAACATAAAGATACTGATTTTCAATACATTTATGTGTATTCTTTGTTTATTGACATACTTACATACAATTTTTGTTAGTTTCAGTAAGTGTAAGAGTAGGTGACATCACAAGATATGTACCTCATAGCCAGATTATTGTAAGTTCCTAAATTCCTAAAGTAAGTAACCTAGACCTCTGAAGAAGAAAACAGTTGGTTAGTAGAGATGTCCAGAGCACCCAGTCTGTCACATAAGTTGTGCTAGCATAGTCAAGCCAAGTCAAAGTGATGTACAGTCAGATGATATTTCAGCATATAGCACACCATCCCTCAAAAATGTAGGTACCACAACTGCTTAGCTGTAGCCTCGTAGAGGGATCCATGGTGGGTCAAGTGGGACCTCCTGTCTTGTTGTGGTTTGGAAGTTTAACACGTCTGAAACACACTTTGCTTCTTTGGATTTCCTTCCTCTTGAAAGAATAGAAAAAATCAGGCTTACATGCCTGATTCCTGCCCCCAAATATGTGAATGCAGTTTCAGGCTGTAAAACTCCATGGATTATTTTTGTAGAAAATTTTTGTATTTTTTTTAATGTCCCTTAAAATATTATGAAAAGTAGAAGAGCATCTCCTCATTACAGTATGTGTATGATGTTTAGCAGGATCTTAGTACAGCGTATGAGCAAGCATCCAATATAAGGAACGAAGTCAGCTGAAAGCATTAGCCCAAACTGTTTGGACTGAAGTAGCACATGTAGAAATTAAGTTTTGTGAGACCTGATCATAGCAGGCACCAGGTACAATGCCCTTGAGATACACCTGCAGTGCAGAGCACTGGCACAGACAGTAACAACATGAGGCTTGGTTGGTGCAGAAGGTTTTTTCCACCCTCTCTACCCGTGGTTGCTTCAGTAGCACTTCCCTCCCTCAGAAACCACTTTTGTATTCCCTGGATGAGTCCAACTACATGGTTAATGCAATACAGAGGAGATCAAGTACCCCAAGCAATACAGCAGACCAGAAAACAAATAGATACGTGAAAATGCTCCAAAGATTTCTCATAAGCACATTAATTTTTCTGAGTTTCCATACTCTCAGAGTTGCAGGATTTTTGTCCAGTTCACTGTAGCAAGAGACTACATAAAAAACATCTTCCCAAAGGAGAGGTTTTATGACAAAAAGATGTTTAATATAATTTAGGCGTTTGCACTTAAGGATATAAAGATGTTAATTACTTTGCCTAAAAACAAGGCCCAGAACACTCTAAGGGAGAAGAAAAAGAAATATCACAAAGCATAGAATATGCAAGAGCTGGCTAAAACTTGTGGAAATATATTTTTGTGTAGTTGAGATTGCATAAAATGTTACGTTTGGCTTTCAGCATCTCCCTATGTTGCCCATTTCAGATAAGTTGATAGCCATGTTAGGTTTTAAACTTCTTTCAGCTTATTTTTTCTTCTAAATGGAACACCTGATGTAGCATCTGTAAAAATCAGTGAAATTTATCTGGCTGATTTCACAAGTCTTTGGGTCAGATTAATGTATAATTTTGGAGAAGGGGTTACAGAGCCATATTTTTCTCTAATTCCATAGCTGATGGATGGAAATTGCAAACATGAGATATGAGAGAAAATTTGATGGGCAGAAAGTGATTTCTGCTCATATACTTCTCTGGGGAGAGAATTCACGAGTTTCTTATGCAGTCTTTGAATAAAAAAAAAAAGTGCCTAGAAAAATTGAGCACCTTGATTTTGCAATGATTACTCTGAGACATGGAATTGTAGAAAATACTGAATGCTGTCCCTCTGAAAATTTGCCCTTTTTAGGTACCTTCATGTTGAACGCCTCGAATAGGAAACTGTTAAAAAAATCACTAGTCAGTTTTGAAAGTTTTCCCCATCAAATATATAAAATAATGCAATTAGAACAGCAAAAAACCTGTAATATGCAAATATGAGACTGTGTGATTTTGAAATAATTATAATTTTCTCTTTTTAAAACAAGAGTTATGTTCATTTCTGTTATGATTATAGGAACATTAAAGGCAAAGACTTTTAGCATGCACAGAAGTTCTAAATTCATATGATTAGGCAAAGCTCAAAGAAAACTATCGCTCCCTGTGAGTGTATGTAGGACACTGGGCTCCATGTCAGGAAAACACCCCAAAATTAGGCAAGCATACGAGTTTGCTAAAGACTTCAGTTGGTATTTGTGTCAGATGCTAAATGGTAAAGCTATTTTTGTCATGTTTTAAGCAGCATGGGTAGTCTAAACATGTTCAATAGGTCTAGTGACCTTTTCCTGAGTAATGGAAAACTTTCAGCTGTGCCAATGTAGTATATTTATACCAATATTATTTACAGGTCTTGCCCTCTTTGCTACTGCCTCTTAGAACTGTCCTTGAATGAAAAATAAACGTGTCAGGAGTTTAATACAATTGAAATAGCTATAAACATTCTTAAAAATAGAAATGTATGCTTAACCATGCTTCCTTTAGCTGATTGCTGTGTCTTCAGCAGCTGTTGTTTCTGTGATGGACTAACAGATAACCTGTGAGATAGTTCTGTATCAAACACACTGCTGTGTGCCCAATAACTTGAAGATAAAATTTTTGAAATTAATTTTCCTGTAGTAATTATTTATGTATTTTCAGCTCAGCTGATTTTTAAGGACCTGCCAGTTTCTTATGCTGCATCATGGTTATTGTTTACAGAGGATTCCTACAAGCACTAGGCATGTGGTGACTGCTGAAAGCCACTTCCCACCCCCCAAAGGTGGAAAAGTTGTTGTCATAACAAAAAGCACAATAGCTCAATAGAGGACCAAAGAAAAACAGTTCTGTGACGAGCAAGTTTAACAGATAGTTCAACCTTTTAATTATTCCCTGTGAATGCTGAACATGTTTCAATTGACTCCTATCTCACCAGTCCTGATTTTAGGCAGTATTTGTCTTTAATTCATTCAGTCACTGAAAACAGTGAGATGGTGTAATTAGAGTTAATTGTGCAGGTAAACAGAGCTGAAAGTCATCAGTGTGCAGGCGATGGCACCATCTCTCAAATTCCCATGTGAAATAAGATGGAGCCCTCTGCTGAGACTCCTCAGAAAGTGACACTATTGCATTTGGGAGGTGTCAGGAAATCATCTCCAAAGGTTGTTCAGCATCTTTAGGAAGGTAGCAGTGTCAAGAATCCAGGTCTTATAATATCAGGACTTACCGATTGAGCTAGTCTGTTACCAAAAACAGACCAGCAACCATCAGTATTCTCCAATCACTTACATGTAAGGCTGGGAAGGTCTCCAAGTTGCCATATAACCTGTTCCTCCATCGTGGAGAAGAAAAGCTTTACACGGGTTGTCCCTGATCCTTGATTTTCTTACCATTTCTTGTAAAAGCTGGACTGTAAGATGACACAGACATTTTCAGAGCATCTCCTGTGTAAGCCCTCTTTGCTTCAGGTGACATGGAGAAAAGTTGGTATTCATTTTTAGCTTTTGATAGACTGACCATCTTATCATTATACCTCAGTCTTGCTGTTGTAGTCTAAACATGCTCGGTTTCTTCATAGATCCTGTTTCTTAAACGTCCCACTGTTGCTGTTCTCTGGACTATATCCTGTCTGTTTATGTGTTCCCTTAAGTGAGGCATCCAAAACCAGGAGCAACATCGGTGTTCTGGTCTCATCAGGACTAAGCAGAGCAGAATAAATGACCTCCCTAATGGGCCCAGAACTGTAAACTTGCCTTTCTAAATCATTACTGTGCACTGCACCACTTCTCAGTGGATATGTGTTCAAAATGCCATTTCCTTTACAACCATGTAGCTATTAACATCTTCCCTAATCACGTTTTCTTTCACACAGACATTCCCTTCTTTTCCATAATTCTTCTGTTTTGTACGCTTTCAGTCAGTTCCACCTGGAATTTGAACACACTGACACACTGTAATGTGCGTCATTCACTGTAATTAATCCAGTCATTAATTTATGCACTCACCTAACAATATTACTTTTGATTGATAGCTGCTGAAGGAAGAGGAAAAAGACCTGCACAAAGATTTCTGGTTGAAATGAAGTTATTTTTGCATTGGAGGTGGGGAGGAAGAATGTAGTTCAGTGCCATGATTTCAGGTTGCGTGTATTTCCAGTGAAGTGAATCTCTATCTTTCACAAAGTTTATTTAACAATATGCTATACTCAGATCTTTGGATGGCAGTTGGAAAGTTGAAGAGTACTTGCTTTCAAACTGTTGCATCTGATTATCTGGCCTGACTTCCAAACTCCCTTGAAAACAGACACAGTCTTTTTATTTTTTATATTGGATAGATATCAGAAAGACCTGAATCATCCCTCTTAAGGAAACCATTGCAGATGGAAGGTGGAAAACATTACATCTTGGGACAGCAATCTGGTACAAGCGCATATCCTCACAAAATTTTCCAGGGAATGTTCCATCATGAAAGAAGTTTGCTCTATCAGAATAGGGACCTCCTCCCCATCTGTTCCAAAGGGCAATCTGTTCCTCAGACTGCTACATGATTACTTTTTCTGCAAGAATGCATACTGAAAAGTGACTAACTGGCCAAGTATAGGCATGATGGGATTTACAGTCTCAATGAAGATCATTATAGGGCTCCTGAAATGCATGTAATCCCTAGTCATGGTATATGAAGATCCTCCTCTGTTTATAAACAGAAGTTAAGATAAACTGAACTTAAGATGTGTAAGAAGCTGCAGTACCCAGTTCTGGTTGAAAAAACTTTTTTATATTTTATTATTATTTTATTCTAAAATACGTGTCTGGAAAAGGGAGAGTATTTTAAATTAGATATTTGTAATTAAGAAACGTCAGTCTACTATGCCTTTCTGATGTGTAAAATAGATACTTTCATAGGGGGCAGAGCTAACATGGAATTTAATATCCTGTCTCAGACCCTGGTCAAGAGAAAGGTGTGAAAACTTCCATTAGATCGTGACTCAACCACCCTGCTGAGCCTGTTACAATGCTTGAAGAAATTTTTCCATGTATTTAATCTAAACCTCCCCTGGCACAACTTCAGGCCACTTTCTGTTGTCTTATCAATTGTTTCTTGAGAGAAGAGACTGGCACCCACCTGGCTACAACCTCGTTTCGGAAGAAGTTGTAGAAAGCAGTAAGGTCTTCCCTGAGCCCCCTTTTCCCCAGGCTAAACACCCCCAGCTCCCTCAGCCCCACCTCATCAGCCTTGTGCTCCAGACCCTTCACCAGCTCCTTTGCCCTTCTCTGGACACGCTCCAGCACCTCAATGTCCTTCTTTGTAGTGAGGAACCCACAACTGAACACTATTTTAAGTGCAGCCGCACCAGGGCTGAGTATAAGGGGACAATCACTGCCCTGGTCACACTTGCTGGTACAAGCTAGGACACCACTGGCCTTCTTGGCCACTTGGGCACACACCTGGCTCATGTTTAGCTGGCTGACCACCAGCAACCCCTGGTCCTTTTCCACTGGGCAGCTCTCCAGCCATTCTTCCCCCAGCCTGAAGTGCTCCCTATGGTTGTTGTGACCCAAGTGCAGGACCCAGCTCTTGCCCTTGTTGACCTCATACCATTAGCCTTAGCCCATTGATCCAGGCTGTCCAGATCCCTCTCTAGAGAGATTGTACCCTCCAGCAGATCATCAGCACTCCTGCTCAACTAGGTGTTATTTGCAGATTTATTGAGGGTGTACTTGATCCCTTCATGCAGTTCATGGATAAAGATATTAAACAGGACTAGCCCCAGTACTGAGCCCTTGGAAACACCACTCATGACTGGCCACCAGCTGGATTTAACTCCATTCACCACCGCTCTTTGGTCCCGGCTTTTCAGACAGTGTTTAACCCAGTCAACAGCACACCCATACAAACCACGGGCAGCCAGTTCCTTCAGGATAATGCTGTGGATAATGGTGTCAAAGACTTTACTAAAACCCAGGAATGCATCAGCATCCTTTCCCTCATCCACTGAGCGGGTCACATCGTCATAGGAGATTGGGTTGGCCAAGCAGTGTCTGCCTTCCGTAAACACCTGCAGGCTGGACCCAGTTCTGCACATACGGCATAATGCCACTCAAGGTGATCTGCTCCGTGACCTTTCACAGCACTGACATCAGGCTGACAGGCCTGTAGTTCCCTGTGTTCTCCTCCTTGCCCTCTTGCAGATGAACATCACATTTGCTAACTTCCAGTCAACTGTGACCTCCCCAGTGAGCCAGGACTACTGGGAAATGATGCAAAGTGTCCTGGTGACCAATTCTGTGCACTCCCTCAGTACTCTTGGGTGGACCTCATCCAGCCCCATGGACTTCTGTATGTCACACACAAATATGACAAGTGGTGCACCAAGTCACTAACCATTTCTCCTTGCATTATGGGGGCTTCGTTCCTCTTCCTATCTTTGTCTTCCAGCTCAAGGTGTTGGGTACCCAGAGAACAACTGGTCTTACCATTAAAGACTGAGGCAAAGAAGGGATTAAGTACCCTGGCCTGTTCCTCACCCTGAACAGGCCAAAGTCTGCCTTCCAGAAGTCAAAGATGTTCTGCTGACAACCCTCTCCTTATTTCTCTCATAGTTTAAAACTGTCATTTTGTGATCACTGTGCCCAAGATGGCCTCCAACTATCACATCACCAAAGAGCTTGTCACTGTTCATGAATAACGTGTCCAGAGGAATGCCTTCCCTAGCTGGCTCCCTCACCAGCTGTGCCAGGAAGTTGTCTTCCACACATTCCAGTCACCTCCTAGACTCTTTCCTCTCTGCTGTGTTATATGTCCAGCAGACATCTGGTAAGTTGAAGTCCCCCATGAGAACAAGAGCAAGTGATTGTGAGTCTTCTCCCAGCTGCTTGTAGAATATGTCATCTGCCCCTTCATCCTGGTTGAGTGGTCTGTAACATGCCATCTGCCTCCATGGTCTGCCCCCAGTTCTTACCGTGCACGCTCAACCCTGTTGTCACCATCACTAAGCTCCAGACAAACGAAACACTCCCTAACACACAGGGCTACTCCATNGCCAAAGTCTGCCTTCCAGAAGTCAAAGATGTTCTGCTGACAACCCTCTCCTTATTTCTCTCATAGTTTAAAACTGTCATTTTGTCCTTCCTTTCCTATCTCTTCTGGGGCATTTAGAGCCATCCTTTACAACACTCCAGCTGTGCAAGTCATCCTGCCATCTTTCAAAGTATACCACAGTTTTTCCTGCTGCAGAATGGCTTCCAGCTCCTCCTGTTCCAGCTGCCTCTGCTGTGTTTATCACTGTAGATGCACTTCAGTCGGGCTGTTGATCCCACCACCTGTTTTATGAGGGGAGGAAGCCTTGTGTGATTGTTCTCGAGCACTTTTGTGGTTTCTAATGCATCAATAACCCTCGTGTCTTTGCTGTTGTGTAGATGTCTGTACGCTTCCTCCACTGAGAGGGCAGACCAAAGGACCTTCATAGCACACCATCCCTCAAACATTGGTGTACCACCCCCAGGCTTATCTCTAGCAAGCCTGGTTTTATCTCTTTCCCACTTCAAATCTAGTTTAAAGGTCTTTGCAATCCCTCATCCTCCTCAGCCCACTTGCCTGCTCCCACAGCTCTGTCACTAAGCAGAGGTGTTCCTATACCTGGCCTCAGCTCGCACAGGGATGCTCACTGCCACCATCCAAGCAAGGCACACCCTGCAGGTGACACCTGGGTCACCTGAGCTCTGTCTGGACAGCTGTATCAGTTGTAGCAGCTGCCAGGCTTAGGGAGGCCGTGCCTTTCTGCTGGGTGGATCCTGTTGCTCCCTGGTCAAGCTGGCAGAGGTTCAGCACCCTTGCTGAACACCCTTGCACAGGAAGAGCCGTCCCACACCCTGTTGGCCTGCCCTGGCCTCTACTGCTCTCTGTGGGCTCCATTTATACATGCTAGGGGGGCTTGGCCACCATTGCTCCTGGCCCTGCCCAGGTCCTGCCAGCCCTTGTGCCGTGAGGCTCCTGGCTGGTCTCTAGAGTAAAATTAAAAACAGGAACACAGGTATGTCTTCTGTGTTTGGGTATGGGGTTTTTTTCCTTTTTGAGATGCTCTCAGTCATTGTAACCATGTTTTTTCTGGCTCTCTCTACGTGTTAAATTTCTGCTTCCTATTTCTTACGTCTTTACAAGCTCACAGAGTACCTTAAAATAATTGCACTCTCAAAAGTGCATTTCCATGTCTCAGTTTTGAGCATGGACTCTTCCAACTGAGTTACTTACTGCCCTTTGCATATAGCACAAAGAGGTTGAGAAATGTAATAAATAAATTATAATGTACCTCTGTCATTTCTCTCCTTATTATTTAATCTTTCCTAAGGTCTTTTGTATATACTGAGGTGAGTCCAGGCCTTCTCCACTCTTTTTGGTCTCCTCTAAGCCCTGCTGTGATTTTCCAGTAACCTTTATTATTACTAACTTACTCATGGAAGCGTCATTGTGCTAGACTTCTTTACAAACCCATAACAGGAAAATAATCTCTGACCTCAAGTATATTTTGATATCATGTGGTTCTGCTAGTATATACCATATTCCCTAGGAGGTGATTCCACTGATTCATTGGAAAGCATTATGGTATGCTGGCCACATCTTCCATTCCTTTCCTTTTGAGCTGCATTGTTGTCTACTGGGGGCTGCAGTTACGAATATACTTTTACTTATGGAAACACACAGATGCTCTCTATTAAGGGCGGTGCATCTTTTAGCCTCTTGCAAAACACAACTCCCTTAAACAAAATGCTTTATTGTTTTTCTGAATTTCAACTTCAATTGCAATGCATTGTTCTCAGGGGTGTGACTTGGTGGATTATTAAGAAGTGTCAAATAGCCAAAAAGGGACAGCAAGGGAAACAGGCTTCTTCATGAAGAGCTGATTTTCCCTTAGAGTTTGCCAAAATAACTAATCTAATTTATGGGAAAACAATTCAAATAATAAGAAATTGCATCATTTTTTATTGAGTTTCATAATCATTGTCAGAAAAGTATGTCATCCTTTAGCTGGTGTAGCTTTGACTTAGCAGCTTTTGATTCCTGTATTTAAGGTTTTCTTTCTACACAAACTGCATAATTAACAGGACTTAAATTGGCTAATTCTCTCTGCTTCAGAAACTGGTAGTGTGGTCAAAGTTCCTCATATACCTTGATAATTAGATACCTGATACAGGGGGCCTGATCTTGGAAATTTTTTTTTTGAAAAGCAAGCCTTTACAGTCTGTGAGTGATTTAAGTCAGACTAAAAAATATTGCTTTTACACAATATCACATTACATTTACTGTCACATGTATTTGCACAGTCCTGTATTTGTACAATATACCATAGTCCTGCACCACTGCCAAACATGTGAGATCAAATATGGTAAATTACTGTTGTTGTTGAGGTCTGATATACCAGAAGAAAAACACAAGTCTGAAATTACCGAAAACTTCATGGGAAAGAGGAAAGGAGTTCCCAGAAATATACTAAAAAACTAATGCTTCTCCCTTTTGAAATGAGCTTGCCAGATCCTTCCAAAAGCAGATGAATGTTCTTGACCTGATGAGTGTTTATCAACTGTCTGCATGTCTGCTTGGCAGCTTTGCTCCCTTGAACTGTTCTTGATCTGAGGACCTGAGAAGATGGGGTTATGTAGTCACACTTCTAGTAAAGGTTCTCATTCTCCCAGTCCATCTTCATTAAAAAATGTGTAAAAAAGAGTGGTGTCATTGTGGGATATTTTATCAAGAGGATACAAGATACCTCAGGAAGTAAATATATGGACGTACCTATCCATGCACACTAGAACAGAGAATTTGTTTGAGATATTTGTAGTGAAATTTCTTCTAGGTAGATGTGGGGTTAGCTTCTTTCAAAATGTTTTGAAACGTCTTTTTACAAAGAGAACTGGCAAAGAATTAAGTAGTACCACAAAGGCAGACAGATGCTTCAAGCATCCATTTAATCACAAAAGAGAAAGTAAAGTTAGCTTGGAAATAATTGCAGTGACCTCGGCTTGTAACTAGCAAATACTGTTTCCTGCTGAGTAATACAGTATCTCAGATACAAATAATACATAAATTTTGCTTCCATTTTTTCACTAGCTTTATACTACTAGGTAATATAAGCCCTGGCTAACGTGAGTGAGTTTTAAGGTTACAATCGGTACAGCTGGGAAATCTGAATCGACAGGTTAAAGCCCTAGGTTCATGAAACCCTAGTACATCTTTGCTGTAAAGGAAAGTCTGGTTTACCATTGTTTCCGTGGTTTTTTGGGGGGGCAGGGTTTGTGGTTTTGTTCTTTGTTAATACAATGCCTCACACAACTGGTTTGTGATCACAGATTTGTGTCTCACCAGTGCTACAGCAATCAAAGGAAAATAATAAACAGCATTTGAGGCTCTGGTTCTGTAAGCTGATTGTCCAAAGCCACAGAGCAAAATGGTGCAGAGCCAGATTTAGCACAGAAAGTTTCTCTTACCCAGTCTCAATCTCAGACCATTATTTTGCTTCTCTCTAGCAAATGGCCTTGTCTGATATTCTTCAATACATCACATGGGTCTTGCCAGGCCACTAACAGCACCTCTGCTCCTCTGAGTCACTACAAAGGCAGTTGGACAGCAAGCTGCTCCTTTCTTCTTGGTTTGGCTCTCACAAGGAAGCCCTTGGAAGTGCAGAAGTAAAGCCTGGGAGTCAGGCAGATGTGTTAGGTGATGGGCAGGCTAGCAGGCTTCAGGACTGGGAAGGACCCAGCATAGGATGCAGACTGAGCACCTGAAAAGGATCTTTTAGCATGATCTTAACACTAATGGGTTATTTTCTGACAAATGTTGAAAAACAGTTCACTGTTACGAATTGCATTATTAACATGCAAAAAAATCACCCATTCAGAAGACAAGTTTATTAGTTCAGACCTTTGTGAGGGTCCAGGAGTGTGTCTTTATGTTCTCTGGGCTATGTCCTGAGAGGGTCCTATATCTATCTCCCCAGATTTCATGAGAAATTTCAGAGGCAGGACAGTGTTTGGATGCACACCCACCCCTTGCAGTATGTCCTTGACACAAGTGCTTCACCTTGTGATTGTGTGGTCATGGTATTCTGGCTTTGCATTTAACTCTCTTGGTCTCTTATTCAGAAAAATACTTTCCTTAGCTTGAGAGAAGAAAGTACTGAACCCATCCTTTATCCTACCTATCTGACACAATTGCTTCCAGCAAAATCAATGGAATTATTTGTGCAGGATATGGTCCAGATCTAAGAAATTCTTTCAAGCATGGGAGCAAAAACATGTGTGTCTTTATGTGCTGGAATTGATCCATTTTCAGGCGCAGACAAAGGGAGTATTAAGGATCATGAGAGAATCCCATACTGTACAAGAGGGTGAGGCATAGGACAGGGTAGGGTGAAATAGGGTAGGAAAGGAAGGGAAATAATCTCAGTCAGGCAAGTAAGATAATTGTCCAAGTAACTTCAAATCTGTTTCAAGGTGCCTAGTTGGGGCACTTAGTTTTAGGTTGGGGCTTTCTTGAAGTTAAAGTAATTAAAATTTTATAAAAATAATATTAGAGGTGGGTGCAGGCTGCAAATATGTTACATTTTTCTGAAAAAAATAAACTAATTAAAAATAATTTCCTCTCCTGTTTCTTTGCCAGGACCTATTTTCAGAACTCTGTGCTTCCCCTCAAGAAGCCAATGAAATCTCAGGCACCTAAAACAAATAGAAGCAGTATACTCAGGACTTGGCTCGTTAAAAACAAAAAGAGGAAAATATTTCCTATTTTTAAATATTTTGTTTTTAAATTATCATTTTTATATTCGTGCACATTTTGCTATTAATTTTGGCTGGTAAATATTTCTCTTTATAAAACAACAACTTAACCATTCACCTTTCATATGCTGTTAAACTCAGATCCTGTGTAATCTTAGGTTACTGTGCTGGCTATTTCCAGGACACAGAGCAGTTCTCTATAAAACTTGGATGTGAGGCACACCTGGGTTGAAGAAGGACAGTGTAAATCTTGCCCCTGCTTACCCAGGGCTGTCATGCACAGCGATCAGAACGACATTTTCTGCAGATCCCCTCTCGTGTGCCTGCCACCACAGAGGCAGAGTTCATCCCAGCAGCACATCAAGGTGTAGGACTGGTGTCTCTTACATATTTGTCAGTCTCCCTCTCCCAGAAACAAAAATGTCAGTGGTGGAGCCTCTTACTCTGCAGAATGCCTGCCAGAGAGATGATTGGTGCTGAGTTTGATTCGTTTGGATTTTCCTAATTTTTATTTATTTTGATGTTTCATAATGCGCATCTTGCTGTCTGCAGGATTGTTAAAAATAGGAGTAAAATTTCTGTGTGAATTAAGTTTTAAGTGAGGATTTAAATAAAAAAGAAATGTGACAGCTTAATTTTTATTCCTAGTAGTTTGTAATGCTTTTCTAATACATTGGGGTTGGTTTTGTGTTCTTTTACAAAATCACTGTATTACCACTCAGATGTCTCAAACATGGTCATAGATGCCTCTGTAAGGCATTTCCCATCCCATTTTTATGGGAGCTGCTGGGCAACTAGCTGAAGAATAATTGGGTCATTAGACTGTCATTGAAAACACATTAAATAAATGTATTTTAGTGTCTTGTAAGTTCTCTGGACCAAATATGATATAAAAGTTATGTATGTCCGTATGTGATCTTAGGCTGCATTTATGTAAGAAAGGAATTAAAAAAAGATACTGAATTCTTCAGTAGCACATCATGACTGTGGAAACCTTGCCTGTGACCTAGAAAATGGCAGGCAAGTTTAGGTTGGTGAAAGTCATGGCAGAATCAGGAATATTTTAAGATATAGGCAGGAGAATGATTTACCATGGAGAAGGTCATATGTAGCCTTGGAGTTTGCCAGCCTCTTTGCATGAGGCTTGTCAGTGTGGAGGAAGTTCCCAGTTCCCCACTTGGAAAGCAGGACATGGTATCTCCCGTGTTTTGCAAGGTTGTGAGTGAGAGGTGGGCCCCAGCTGACATCACGTCAGCTTCCTTGTCCCGTTTTATATTCTCCATCACCGTTCAGTTTGGCTGAGGGCATTTAGCCTGGCCCTGTTTACATGCATGCAGGATAAATTATGCTCTCAAGAAGTGATGGGAATGTTGCTCAGATGCTTTTAACCATGCTGAGACACTTCTTATTATGCAACCTTTAAATGCCACAATATCGGTGGTGGGTGAAGTTATTGCTGTCTGGTGCAATTGTGTTGCGCAAAAATTAAAACTGTAAATTGTTTTGGTTTCAGCCTTATTTTATGTAAACTTTGCATCCTCCCCAAAAGAGTGTGAAGACTGCAAAGAGAAACATGCAGGAGTTGGGAAATAAAGAAGGGTCTGTTCTTGCTTTTGTGCATCATCTCTTCAATTACATGAATTATGCAGTGTTTTATACTAGCTTCCCATCTTTCTGATGGCACAGGATGAATAGTGTTAGGGACTAGCATCAGATGTGTGAAGTAGAAGCTGTCTGTGTCCAAAGACTCCCAAGCCTTCTTTCTTTGCAGGAAGTGGAGGCAACATTATGGATGAAGCAAGAATTACACACGGAAAGATGAAGCTATTCCCTTCCTTTTCTTTAGAGTCACTGCAGAACAGTAGCCTGTAGCCAAATATTTGAGCTGAGATATTCAAGTGAAGCTTCTAATAATGAATGCAGAGTTTTGGAGGGTTTAGAAAGTGACCCCTGTAAGTCTTTTGCAAAAGATGCACAGTGTGCATGACAATGAATTGAGACATTCTTTGAACTTCTCATCTGATTGGTAATGCAAAGTACCCTGGAGAAGTTAAGTTTCTGCTATTTCCAGCTGAGTATTCAAGGTCAGCTGATACTTCTGATAATTTTGATTTTCTGTTTCTCTGTGGTTTTGTGCCCAGTTAAAAGGTAAGGACCACACCACTTTCTTTTTGAAGATATGGAAGTAATGTCAAAGTACTGGTGGTTGACCAGACCACTGTAAAAAGAAACTAGATGAAAGTGTCCATATAAATGTTTATCATCTCTCCTCAGAGCATGGCTTGGTCACTTCATACTCGTTAGAAGATTGCTTTCAAATCCTTATTAACTATCCATGCTGATGACTTCACCCTCTAGCCTCTCAAACTCGTTGAGCTCCACACCTCTCCTTACCTCTGCCTTACTATTTTGCTCCACTGCTTTTTCTCTTCACTACTTCTTGGGTCTGGCGGCTTCCAGAGAGAAACTGTGCCTTATGGAGGGTGACTCTCTTAGCTCTGCACTTGGGGCCCTGTACTTCCCCCTTCACCACCGTGTCCCACTTCAGCTGTTTGTGTTGCCACAGAGAAACATCTGTGAGGATAGCGGATACCACATCTAACCAGTACAGAGGAAGGCTCTGCCACATTCGTAGAGAATTGAATCTATCCAGCCGATGCAAGCAGATTTTTTTTCAAAGGCTTACAACTTAGCCAAATCTGGGCAACTTTTAATAAAAACTTTTCCCCTGCCAAAATTTTAAGTCCTTTCTCCAAAACATGGAGGCAGTGGAGCTTTTTAATGAAACAGTTATTAAAAAAAAACAAAACAAAACTAGGAATAATAACATGTTTTTCTCTCAGTTGTTCTCAGAAAAGTTGTTCTGTTGTTCTCAGAAATGGCTGAACCAGTTCAGCCTGATTTATTTATTTTGGAAAGAATCAGCTGAGAGAAGCTTTCAGCATGGGAAATTTCAGCCCAACTGGTTAGCGTTTCTCAAAGTTTGGCAAAGTTTAATGCAAGTGGAAATGTTCTTATACTGAGAAGTCAAAGGCAAGCTTACATATCAGCAATGTTCCTTGCTTAGGATAGAAAAAGACTACATATATATAAATTTCTTTTTTTCTTTAACGTTTCAGGTTCTTTGAGTATATATTGCTCTACAAAGATGCGGTGATGTTTCAGATTGAACAAGTGACAAAGCTTTGCTCGAAGATTGCTCTGACAGAGCCATGGGATCCGTATGATATTCCTGCCAATTCAACTTACGAAGATCAGTACTACATTGGGGGACCTGGAGATGAAGTTATGGTACAGGAATGGTCTGACAGGAAACCAGCCAGGAAATGTATGTGTATGCTTTTGTTCTATTTTAATAATAATCAATGTGTCTGCTGCACAGGGAAAAATAAAATTATTTGTGTTTCACCCTGGCTTTGCATGTTTTTATAAAGTTCTCTGGAAGAAGTAATGAAAATGCCCTCTGCACAGAATTTCATTTT
Source organism: Nicator chloris (assembly GCA_013400495.1). Lineage (NCBI taxonomy): Eukaryota > Metazoa > Chordata > Aves > Passeriformes > Pycnonotidae > Nicator > Nicator chloris. The sequence goes on along the minus strand of WAAE01011695.1, from coordinate 410 downwards.
AATAACAGTGCATTTTTTTAGGAAAATTTCATATCTCAGCAGGATTAAATAGGTTCAGGGGACTTGATTGTGTTATATTTGGTATCGTACAGAGTTTGGCATGGAACAGCATCATTTCATGTCTGAATCTGGCAGTCTGGATCCAAAATTTATCTAGAGAAGAATTGGTACTATAATTAGGGGCACACTCAAACTAGAGTCTGTGTAACAGAAACAAAGCAGGTGTCAGTGTTTGTCTACACATGGTTCTGCAGCCACTGAAATCCTTGGTGTGTGCCTACATTTTGTTGTCCTCTATGCTGGTAAAAAATGTCTGCTCACAAGGCTTAGTTCTGCACTTGGCAGCTGAACACTTGCATCATAAAAGAAAGGAGGCTGAACTTTGGTAGCTACTTTGGTAGCATCATATT
>WAAE01011694.1:0-70748 GCA_013400495.1 Nicator chloris | reverse complement strand
TTAATAGGTAATTTTCTAGCAGTGACCATGAACCACTGACACCACCACTGAGCTGCATCTCCACGTTTCAAGCATGTCAGAGCCAGAGAGAATCACTTTCTGTCCTTCTCCTGCCACGTCTGAAACTTTTTCTTCCACACATGATTCCCTAAGTCAGCTCCCTTCAACAAGGCATCCCTCTGATGTGCTGAAAGGTGTATGAACTGCTGAAATTTCCATGGAGATGGTAGCTTGGAAAGCTACCACACACCTGGGTAATCATAGCCATCTGTCTTGTGCCTGCTTTAATACAAATCCAGAAAACCACATCAAGCCACACAAACTTTTTTGTGCTTTTGGTTGGTTGATTATATTTTTTGTGGTTGTTGTTTTTTAATAAAAGTCCTAACACTCAGAAGTCTGCCCAAATACAAGATTTGTATCCCAGAATCAGGACCACAATGCTGGACAAGCAATAAACTCCTATATTAGGAAGTCTACATGGTAGAAAAAGGTTACACAGGAAAAAACAAAAGTTACACAGGAATGGGATATGGAATATAAACACTTAAGCCTACAACCTCAAACTTGTAGGTTTTTACACTGTTCAGCCCCTAAATTACCCCTTTCTTAGATAGTTTTTCTTATTAGCCATAAACCACTGGCTAAATATGGAGAGCAGGACATGAGGAACGAAAGCTTTCAGAAAGATCTACTTGATCACCTCCACAAAAGTCCTTCCTCTCCTACACCCAAAAAAACCCTGTTTAAACCCAGGTATCTATCTGGATACCACACTTTCCACTTCATTTCCCATTCTTTCAGCTTCCTGTCTTTGTGACAGACACAATAAACCACATTCATTGAACACTGGTAGAACACACAGCTTTCAAAGCTTTTAAGTGGCATTATATACAAACCAAGAGACTCACTTGAAATTGCTAACAATTTATAAACTCTGCTCTTGCACTAATCTGCATCAAGGTTCTAGGTTTGGGGGTTTTTTCCTCAAACACTCAGAATGAAAAAGATAGCTTTTAGCACATGATTACCCTACAAAAGTTATTATTCAGGGAGAAAAGGATCACTGTAGTTCTGTTGCTAAATAAATGCATTCTAAATTGACTTTTAGAGTGTTTCTCCATAATTTCTGCTCTTATTCCATACAGGAACTCCAAGTGATGCAGTAAGAATTTCTTTGTTGCAGTTTTTAAAATTCTGACCTGTAATTAAAACCTTTTCAAGACATTAAGTCAACATGTCCATGTTTTCAGTGGTACTTGAAACTTTAGAATTACACTAACAAGAGGAAAGGAAACACACATTTAGTCTGGAAACCACATCTGATGGAGTTAAATCAGTCACACCAGGAAACAGAACTGGAATATGAATTCCAGTACAAATTCCTTTTTAAGCACCTTCTGCCCAGTTACTGACATTTATCCAGAATGTGAAAATACACTTTAGGCAGTAATCTACATAAAATGTGAAGGTACAAAGGTCCAATTTAAGACAAATAAAACCACATGAGGCTATTCAAATCTTGTGTGTTTTTATAGAAGTTTACCAGCAAAATTACAACCTATTTACTGTTACCAATACTCTTTAAAACTACACTTTAAGAAGACCAAAAGTTCTTTTTCATAGGGAAAAGGACTTTTCCATAAATCCTAAAAGATGTAAAATGAATGGGAAAAGTCTGTATTGTTATTATGAATATTATATCAAAATAAAGACCATACTACTACACATCGCAGTGTCTACCAGGGAAAAAATTATCATTTTGTTATACAAATGGCAAGAAATAAATTATTCTTTAGTTACTCTCCTAGTGGAGAAAAAACCAACCCTCCACATTCACAGACGCATTAAAAAAACAGAACACAATCTCCTAAACCATCAAAGCCACCTCTTGTACTACTTAATCTCCAGAAAACACTCCTGCTTTTCTCTCCTCCTATCATCCTCCCCAAAATATCTATTAGCTTGGTGGAGTTCATAATACTGAGATCCCCCCATTCAATTATTACTGTTATGGTAAACCATTATATTACCAAAAATCAAAACAAACAAACAAAAAAAGCCCTTTCCATAACAGGTAACACACTCTGAAGCAAAGTCACATCACTAGGTATCTTGAAAGAATTTTTAAAGCTATTTCAGCAAATTACACATTTAAGACATGAGTGCTATTCTAAGAATATTCCTTTCTGGATGAAGTACTCCAATAGGCTACTAGTTGATTGCTGTGTCATTACACATGCTTAGTACCTTTAATACCCAAAGCTGAGGCCAAAACCAGCATAGAGCTTTTGGAAAATAAGCACTATGTCATTTTCCTTTCATGTATACATTTTAACCTTCCTGCAAAATAACAGGTCAACCAACACAAACATCAATCCCAGCCATGTTCCACAAAAATTGCATTTAAGACATAATAGCACTAAAGACAAATTTATTGCAGAACTGTTTTTCTCTTGTTGAGTTGCCTGTAGAGTTTTTGCAGTCCTGTGAGAGACAATTTGTTCAGCAACCAGTGCCTCTTCCCTTTTTGTTCTGTTAGCAGGATCCCAGATTTGAGGTGCATTAAATTTCCTGCATGGATTGATCACAAAGATACGCACACACATTCTGTACAGAACCTCAGCCACAAACCCTGCTTTAAGAAATCCAAGGGCTGTGTTCCCCAACCACAAATCCCACCACACAGGCAAAGGTGTTCCCACGAAGGGGGCAGGGTAACAGCCTGATTTCAGGGGTAACAGCCTGATTTCAGGGGTAACAAAAAAAGGGCCAGGTGGAGAAAGGAATTGGTGGAATTTTGGACGTGGACAACATCAGTGAGACAACAAACTGTTCCAAATAACTGTGTAACATTTAATATTTTCTGGCCCCTATCCAGTTGCGCTCCTGACCTTACCCAGGTTTAACAGAACCAGAGACGATAAAGGCAGATTAGCTTCCAGGAATGTGGGACTTTTCCAATTAATTCAGGAGGGGGGAAAACAAATATATCAAACAACCTAATGCCAAAGGAGTGTGAATTTTAAAGGGACACTGCAATACCACTTCACTCTTACACTAACATTTGCATTAAATACTTCAATATGAAATCCCAAATGTTTCTCTTTTCAAGTGAACTTCTTGTTTAATGCCTTTACTATAGCACTGCTCTTATCCCAGTGAAACTGCCAAAAACTGGGCTCCAGGCTGACGCTGCTCCGGTGCCAGGGCCTGCAGGATACCCTGCTCCCAGAGCACTGGCACAGGGCTGACTGCGAGGCAGCTAACACAGAAACAACACAACCAACACTGTTTCAGCCAGAAAACAACACAAAAAAAAGAACGGGAAATCAAAGAGTAAAGTCTTCCCCTTGTCCCAAAAAGGCATCGCCAGAGCACAGGAGGTCTGGGAAGAGAATAGACGTGAGAACTGGCAATGTACAGCATATGCTTCACAATTCGTCGCGGGGATTTGAGGAGAAAGATTCTCTGTTACAGCTGCAATTCTCACTGTATTCCAAAATCAGATTTACAACCGGAAAACGAAAAAAATATCAGATTTCTACAAGAAGTGCAAAGACTCCTCTGTGTGATCCAACTTCTGTGGCACCACCGGGCCGACCACGAGCCGCGCTGAGGGGACGCCGCTCCCCCTTCCCCGCTGCAGACGCCGGGGGCTGTCCCCGGGCTAAGGCACCGGAGAGCTGCCTCGATTCTCTTTGGATCACACGGTCCCAGCGAGCGCAGTACCAGAACAAACCAAAAATAAACCCCCAAAGCCCACACACCTAAAAAAAGCCCCAAACCCTAAAGAGAAGAAACCTCAACCACTTCCCCTGCTCTCCCGCTCCGGCTCCAAGAGGCAGCCACGGATTTACGCGCTCGCCTGAGCAGGGGAAGGGGCAAAGCCAGGCGGTCCGGCTCTGGCAGCGAGGGGACACCTCCTCCTCCTCCCTTCCCTTTCCCTTTGTTTACTTTACGGACCGTCCCGCTCCACCTCGCCGCCTCCCGACACATCCGGTGGGACCGGCCGGGGCTGCGGGGTGGGCAGGGCGCAGGGGGCGGCCGGATCCCCCGGGGTGGGGGACGGGGCAGGCGGGGCACCAGATGACCTCTCCTCGCAGCCTCCTCCTCTTCCATCCCCTTCCCATTCTGCCTTCCCGGGGAGGGAAGCAGCTCTGCCTGGAGGGACCCCCAGCCCACCGCCCGGTATCTCCTGCGCCCCGGTGTCCGTGGCAGCCCCTCCCTGGGGACACAGGAACAGGCGGCACCAGGGACGATCTTCTCTTCCCTGCGGAGCCGCCGCCGCTCCCCGAGCCGGGGGCTGGGGCGGGGGACACGGAAGGAGACGCCGCTGCCCCTCTACACCCCCTCCCCGTGATGTAAAACGGGGCCGCTTCGCCCGCCCCCTCCCCGAGCAGCGCTCGCCGCCGGCACTCACCGCGCTGCGGGCACGGCCGCCTCCGGCGCCGCGGCGAAGAGGAGAAGCCGCGGCGGAGGAGGAGGAGGAGGAGGACGAAGGGGAGGAGAAGGCTCCGGAGGGTCTGCGCGGGCAGTGCCGCCTCCCTCCTCCTCCGCTCCCTCCCTCCGTCCCTCTCTCCCCGCCCTCCCGGCGCGCTGCACCATGGGATGCGCCGCTGACCGCCCCCCCCCCCAACATGGCTGTGGGGGGGTCACGGTGCCGCCCCTCAGGGAGCGAGGCGGGGCAGGTGGGGAAGGCGCGTCCCGTCCCCGTGCCCGCCTCAAGGGCTCTCCTCTTCCTCGCTCCCTCCCCGCTTCTCTCCTTCCCCGAGGCCGCGCAGATCCTGACGGGATCTGGCAAATTTGCTCGGGGAGAGGCGAAGTTTAACCCCTTGTCCTCGCTCGGTGGCAGCGGCTGGCGCGGTTCTTCTCTTGTTCTAACACTGGGATGTTCCAGCTGTGGAGTGTCCCTCCATGGAGGTACCCCAGATCCCGTGCCGGTGCTCTGGGATGACCCTCCTTGAGCAGGGGGTGGGAGCAGATGGCTCTGGGCAGAGCCTGATGCTGAAACGTCAAGGTTGTGGGTTCGGTCCCCGTGTGCGCCATTACAAGTTGAACTTGGTGATTCTTGTGGGTCTCTTCCAACTCAGAATATTCTGTGTTCTGTGACTCACTGTGGTCCCTTCCAGCCTTACCCAGTCCATGGTTATGTGTTTCTGTGATAACCTCTTTCAAAAAAATAGTTGGAATTTCCTTTAAAATGACCACAGCATTTGAGTGCCCATCAGTCATTGTGTATATTTAATAACATAAGTTTGAAATCACAAGATCATGGAATGGGAAAGGTTGGAAGGCACCACAGTGGGGTCATCTTGGTCCAAGCTCTCTGCTCAGGTAGGGTCATCCCAGAGCACAGGCACAGGATTGTGTCCAGACAGTTCTGGAATATCTCCAGTGAAAGAGACTCCACACCCTCTCTGGGCAATGGTGGAACTTCCTGGGCATCAGTTCCTGCCCGTTCCTCTTGTCCCATTGCTGGGCACACCAAGCAGAGCCTGGTCCATGCTATGAGCCCTCCATGCAGACAGGGACAGACAGGGATGAGGTCCCCTCTCAGTCATCTCTTCTTGAGGCTGAACAGCCCCAGGTCCCTCAGCTTTTCCTCATAAAAGAGAGATGTTCCAGTCCCTTCATCATCTCTGCTGAACCCACTCCAGGATCTCCATGTCTTGTACTGAAGAGCCCAGAGCTGGATATTCCAGCTGAAAAGTGGGAGTTGGCCTCTTCTCCCAGGCAACCAGTGACAGGACAAGAGGAAATGGTCTTAAGCTGCACCAAGAGAGGTTCATGTTGGACATCAGGAAGAGCTTTTTCATGGGAAGGGTTGTCAAGATTGGAAGAGGCTTCCCAGGGAGGTGGTGGAGTCACCATCCCTGGAGGTGTTCAAGAAATGACTGGACGTGGGATTCAGTGCTGTGGTTTAGTTGACACAATTGTGTTTGCTCAGAGGTTGGACTCGATGATTTTGGAGGTATTTTCCAACCTTAATGGTTCTGTGATTCTGTGAAAGAGCCATTTTAAATGTCTGTATTAATCTTCCCGTTATCTCTCACGGCAGCTGAACTCAGTTTTTGCTCTCATGCCTGCCCCAGGCAGCTGGAGCTTGAGCACATCCCAGATTTCCACCTCTGGAAGTTCCTGTGTGTCTGGAAACTGGAGGCAGGGGCACAGAACCATAGAATATCCTGCATTGGATGGGACTCACAAGGACCACTGAGCCCAGATCCTGGACTGCATCTAACAAGGGTTGATAGAGAACTACTCAATATAGTCCATGGTATTTGGAATGTGAATTTCACTGATAAAATGTAGGCAGTTTACTTCAGGGTAAGACAAGTCCCACTCTTAAACTCACCTACATTTATTAGTTTACCAGGCACCACAAGGAAACTCAAGGGGGGCATGGAACAAGTAGGGACCTAGACTGTAAACACAGTTTTTCGGGTGAATCCCACCTGCAATGTCCCAAGCACCTCCAGGAGCCAATCCATTAGGTAAGCTCTGAGGATGATACAAATGTACTGAGCACCATATAAAAATGATTCCTAGAAACTCTCTTTTAACAGCAGTCCAGTATTCCCATTCATCTTTTGCAGAAATGCTGGGACACAACATGCAGGCTGTTGGATATCCTGGGGACAGGATACCAAATACACTGTACCCTTTCTACTGAAGCTGAACCACTATGTAGAAATGAATGAAGGAAGGAGGGAGGGAAGAATGATTTCAGTTATTTTATAATTATTGGTCTTGGGATCACTATTGATGCTCTTGACAGAAAAGGTAGAAATGTGCTAATTAAAATTGCTGATGCCAGAAAGTTGGGAGACATCAAAAAAGATGATGTTCATGGTAACACACTAGAAAAATCAAATGCTCCTGAGGACTGGAATGGTAAAAATGGAAGGAAATGACTGAGTGAAATAGGAGTGTGTGTTCTGATTAATATACAGGGAAGGGGTGGTATAAATACTGGAAAGAGGAAATGAAAGGGAAAATGGAGCTTCATAAATTTTTATGATACAGTTGTTACCAACAGCAGGGAATTGCACTAAATGACCCTTCCCAGCATTTGATCCCAATTACTGATCATTCCTCCTCTGCTCCTCATGTCTCTGCTTTCACCCAAAGATGTCAGAGTGCTGTAGCCTCTGAGCAAACTTGCGAAGAAGATAGTTATCCCCACTTTTCACAATGGAAAGCTGAAAACTTGAGTTGTCAAAATACTTCACTGGATGAACAGGCCTAAAAGCAGACAGCTTCTCTCCAGGGCTGTACCCTGTGCATTCAGGACAGCAGCAATACCTACTTTCTGTCATGCATTGTATGTTCAATTGATTTCATATAAAGTTTTAATAAACATTCTTCATTTAGGCATTTTTTCAAATGTCTTTGCTTTAATAAATAGTTATTATTCCTGTATTTTTAGAACTTTGTGCTCTGCATATTCTGTGAACAACATCGATGTACCGATTCTCTCCAATTTACAGGTGGAAAAACTATTGAAGAGTTATTTAGGTGATTTATGGATGAGAGAGAATAAACCCAGAGCAGTGGTAGAGCTGTGAATCTGATTCTTACATTCTGTTCGATCTTCTAAAAGTTCCACTTTTTCATATGGAAGAAAAGGATGCTGTCTGAAGTCCCTGGGAGATTTCCCATTGGTTCTAATGGGATGAAGGCAAGCCCAAAATAATCTATCAAATTGATGGTTTGTAGTAAATCCTGAACATTCTGTTTCAGGTCCTGGTGTCAGTTTTTTTTTGTTGGTCTCTTGTTGCTTTCCTTCACCAGAAGATTGCTTGTCAAAGCAGAAACCTTCAGCGACATACTGACTGATAAAAATGTGAGGGAATCTCCCTTGTGTTATAGAATCCAGGTTTTAGTCAAATGTAGAGAAAGCTCCATAAAAGCTGATGTTTTGAGCTCTCAGCTGGGAGAGGGGAGCTGTGGTGATGTCCAGTGAAAAGTTTCTTCATTATCCAAACCGATAATCTCAGCAGAAGCTCATGAGGCACGAGCAGGGTGATAGTCAAGGTTTCTGTCAGCACTACAAGGCACCCACATACAAATCTCTGCCGTTTTTTCCCCTCCAGCTTTAGGGCCTCATCCAAACTAATTACCTATGAGAAAGGCACTTCCAATAGCCCATCCCACCTTCCTTCCTTCCTGCCTTCCTTCCTTCCTTCCTTCCTGCCTTCCTTCCTTCCTTCCTTCCTGTCTATTGAGATTCCAATGAATCACTGTCTGATTACCCCTATTTTTCTCAATTAAGTGAGGGACAGCCCTGGTAATTAGCCCAAATCTTTACTCAGCTAAACTTTTATAAGTTGTGACTTGATCCTTTGTCTTCTAAGATCCTTGTTTTCTTCTGATTCTTGAGAACATGTGTAGAAATGTAAAATTATTTTCTTGCTCTCTCTGTCTACACAGAGGTTGTTGGTAGGTGGAAAAGAGAACTGTCCCCTATAATTTATTATGAAATGATTAATATGGAGGGAAGACATTTAGTTTAATATTACTGGTATTATTTGAGCAGTCCATGCCATTACCTCATTTAATTTACAGGGCTTATTAAACCTGGTATAAACAAAAAGGTAGGAAATTTCATTATAGTGTAGCATGTATTGTCTTTCCTTCTATTAAGTGATGGAGCTGGGGCTAATGGCTCTGAAGAGAACGAGTTCTTTCCGGTGTTTGGGAGCACAGCTGCAGCCAGGCATCCTCCACTTTTCTGCAGGATGGTAAATATTCATTAAAGGAACCAGAATGAGCAGGTAGCTCTGAACCGCAGGGCTCTTTCAAGCTGTGCTGATGAAATAGGGATTTGGGAGGAAAAAAAAAAAAAAGGAGAAAATGGCAAGATGCTAAATATTTCACATAATACACAGTAACATCCTTCATTGTAAGAGGATTTATTATTTTTTTTAATCACCTAAATCAACCTTAGATGAAGAAGACAACTGCATATGTAAGGAGTCTACATAGTACTATGGCATTGGTGAAGGAAAAGTACATAGTAAATACCATTAAAGGCACCAAAATGTGAATGTCTATACATGTCTGCTTCTTTTTGGATTAAAAAAAAAAGATAAAGCATTGGATCTGCATTTCTGGGCAGTGCCTGGAGTAGGAGCTGAATGGAAAGTCACCAGTGGAGTTTTTTCTAATATATTAAACAAAACAAAACACAAAGAAATTCTTAAGAAAACCTCCAAGGGAAACTGGCAAATCCATGCAGGATCAGGAAGGAAATTTCAGGTAAAAAAATCTGGTGTGAAAAAAACAAATCAGCAGCTGGGGGACCCACTTGATGAGTTGCTGTTATTAACTAAGACCTCCAAAGCAAATGTTAATGTGTTAATTAGAGGCAGGGTAATAAACTCCTAGATTTCCCAGTGGGAAACAAAACAAAGCAAAAACAAGACAATTTCTGTTCTGGACTTAACTGGCTGAAACCAAACACGGCATGAAGGGAACCCTCCCTGTACTGAGTCTGCATTTGCTGATGTGGGTTTGCAGCATCACTGCCCCAGTGGTGCTGTACAACACTTACCTCACCCTGCAGCATGACCAGGTGCAGTCATGGGACTCAGAAGTTCATTTATCTTTCTGGAAAATCAAATAAATCCCTCTCCTGACTGGTAGCTTTGATTTCTAGAAAGAAAGAAAAGATCCCACATTGGCTTAGTGAGGCTGGTTCCAAGGAAGGAGTGAAGTCAGGACCCTCTCAGGTGCAATGGCAAGGGAAGTAAAATTCATGATCTATCCTGAAGGGCCGAACATCCATCACAGAGCCTTGTCTTTGCATTTTTATTTTGGCTTCCAAGACTGAAGTCAACTTCTTGGGGTTTTTTTTCTCTCCCAACCAAACCTCAGACAAACTTGGTGCTGAGCCAAATCAAACCATGTATTTTAAAATTACATTCTCTTGGGACCCAGAAGCACAAAGGAATGGAGGTCTTAAGGATATTTAGGAACGTGAATTCTTTGACTCATATTCTGCTGTTTTCTGTAGTTTTGCTGCCTTGAGCTGTGGTGCCCACTGTTCCCAGGAAGGCTCAGGAGGGAAGGAGGGTGTTCAGGACTGTGCCCAGTCAGTGGAGCACACTCCTGGGACAGCCAGGGTTGGAGCCCCAGGACTTGCATTCCAGGATTGCACTTGGTGGCTTTCCCAGTAAAGACACAACCTTTCAGCTCCTTCAGTTCTGAGCCAACCCCAGATCCTTTTGTTTTTACTAATTCAAGCTGCTATAAAAAAAAATCTCTTTTTTTTAAATGTATTTTGTCCTTATGTCGTCCTGGTTCTTTGTCATTAAAACATCAAGTCATTTTTTTGCAGGAACTGTGACAGTTGCATCACACTCTGTTCTCTGTCAAATCCCTCCAGCTGCTCTGGAAGCTTACACTTTTCCTAGAGCCCCTTGATGTGTAAAATGTGTGCAATGATTGGCTCAAAGGGCTTCTTGCTTTTTTTAGTTAATTATAGATATTTTTAAATTTTTTAAATTTTAAAATTTATAAATTTTAATAATTTTTAATGTATATATTTAAACAAAAATATAATTAAGTAAATACTGAATTAATAACTATAATCCTATAATCCCATAAAATATTTAAACAAAAAAAATCGATACAATAAAAAAGTAAAAAAATCTCTATTCCATAAAATTTTAAAAAATCCTTTACATTTAAACTATTCATTTTTAAAATAACACCCCAATATACATAAATCCATAACCCATATATAATCATAAAAAACCTACATAATATAAAAAGTTCACAAGTACAAATTTCTCCCCAAACAACTACTTTTATAAAAGTTAAAAACTACAAAAAAACTATTCCTCCTTATAAAAAATTACAACAAATTAAAAAAAACCTTCTCTCTCTAAAAAAACTAATAAAAAACTATTTATAAATAATACTATCCTAAAGTTACAAGTTTTAACTTTATACATTATCAATTAAAAAACCTAATAAAAATGTTTTTTAAAGTTTCATTTTAATTTTCATTCTCTTCTTTTAATATTTATTAAGAAATCTATCTTTATACCCTTCAAATTCAAACCTACTTTACTTTTCTCCTAATCCTATCTCACAACAAAGAAACCACTCAAACCACTATAAAATGGTGTGTTGGTTTTGTTAGGTATGGAGGAAGTTTTTAGTGGGTTTTTTTTAGAAAATTATTTTTGTGGTTAGTTTTTTTTACTAAAAATAATTAATATAATAATTTATTTAATAATAAATAATTTTTACTAAATAATTAATTTTTTTTACTAAAATATTTTTACTAAATAATAATTAATAGTAAAACTAGTAAATTTCATTTTTTACTTTTATATATTACATTTTTAAGAATTATTATTAAACTTATATTTAACACATAATTTTTCCTTTGAGCAAGTATTAAATTATTAATGCCAATTTCAGCACACGTACAGCAGTGGGGTGTGAGTGTGTGGATCCAAGCCTCCCATCTCCTCTGGGCCCCTGGGACATCCATGCAGTGAGCCAGGAGGACAGGGGTGGCTGGTGCAGAACACTTCTGCTTCTTCATTTTTAAGCCTATGTTAAGCTTTCTCCATACATCATCATTTTAGTTAATATTCTGATTGTCCATCAGCTGAAAGGTTACAATGACCACCTCTGAGAAAACTTGTCTTTTTTTCTCACACATCTTTTCTGACATCTGTGCAAAGAGCGTAATGAAAGGTCTCCTTTCTGCAATTCTTTTGGACACTTGGAATGACATTTTAGATACCAGAGAATCATTTTCTGAAAATGTATTTTCAAACACAGACCCAAGCACATCAAGTAGAGAGACCATTTTCTGTGGGAATTAGTGGTCATTGCTGATTAACCTCACACTTAGTGAATGATTTAGAATGTATATAAATATTGATCCTTACAATGTTTTCTTTATTTTCCAGTCTCTGTCTGTTCGTCTGTGCTACCTACAAATTTCTTTGTCAATTTGAAGCCAATCCCCCTTGTTCCTCTTAGTACAAGTCCTTGAAAAAAGCCCCTCTCCAGCTCTCAGGGTGAGTGTTCCTGTCCTCTATCCTGTTTCAGAGGAAATCCTCCTGCATTACACTTCCCTCTTGGTAAAAAGAGTTACCCTAAGTTGTAGGTGAGATGCTGCTGACCTGTGTGAGTTCGTTTTACAATGGCTGCACAGAGTCCCTGCTGTCCACATGGAATCATTACTTGGGAACCACTGAGGCAGTGACCTCATAAATTTAAGTCAGCCAGGATGTAGAAAGATTTCTCTCATTCCTCTAATTTGTTCATCCTGTGCTGCTTTGACAGCTGGAATAAAAATGGAATAAAAAAAGCATTGTAATTTTTTTGAGCTCTTCAGTTGCCTAATTAAAAATTGATCATTTATTCTCATTTAGGATTCTGCAGAAAAAGGTTACTGCTCTTGCAGTAAAACAAAGTTTTTCAAGAGAGTCTCTGCATCAGCTAAAGTATGCAGCTAAAAACCATAGCAGGTGTGTTTAGAAGACATCATTTTCTTTCCCATGTCACACACAATTCTGCCCTGGTTCTCTCAGTACAGGCACAACAATTTTCTGAGGTGCTCTGTGAAGTGCCCTTGTGTCTGAATGCCTCAATACCTCACTTGACTTTATTTACTTTGTAGGAAGAATATTGAGTGCCAAAAAAAGGTGAGAGAGAAGATCTGTGGTTTTACTTAAAATCACAGGCTCATAGAATGTTTTGGGTTGGAAGGGGCCTGAAAGATCATCTCATCCTGCCAGCTATATTTCAGTTTGCACTGAAATTTTGCTCTGTGGGGCAATCTAACATTCTTGCATTAACATCACCATTAGGCATAGAAAAGTGAAGTGATAGCAGGTGTATCTTCTCTAATACAGCTTTTAATCAGAATTTGTTCTTGAAATGTTTCTCTCCCTCTGTTCTTGAAATGTTACCCTCTTTATTTAGAAACATGTTTTTTACACATCACAATACTAACTTTGTGAGAGTATTACTTGTCAGCCTAACAGATATACAGGATTTTAACTGTCACATTGTTTACAAGTCAGAACCAGCAGTGCAGTGTTAGGTCTTTTTATTTGCTTTGAACTTCCTGTAGTTTTTAATGCCATTCAGTGTTTTGATGCCTCAGGTTCAAGTCCATAAAATTGGCACAGCAATGTAATCCTATGGGAAGATACCAGGGGTTGCAATTAGGACAGGTTCAGAAAAGAGGTTGAAGCTGCTGAACACTGAAAACAAAGTGTACAAACCACATTTTTTTCTCTTTCTTCCTACAGTTATTGTTTTCTCAACCCTCTTATCTGTATCTTAATAAAAACCCACCTACAGTTTCAGTGAGGGACTGGAGCTGTGTGTAACAGAGAAGCAAAGATTTCCTTACTGTTTTGTTTTGATGTTGCTAGATCAGCTCCTGCGTCAGACTTTTTTTAAAATCTGTTTATGTTGAATTAGTTAGTTACAGGCTGAGCTGCTTTGTTTATTTACCAAGCAGGTGCAGCAAGTGTGGAGATTTTTTCATGCTCCTGTTAAGTGTCGTCTTCCACTATGATTTAAATCAGATTAATGTGACCAAAATGTAATAAAGAGAAGCAGTAAATATGTTACAAAATATGTATGAATATGTCATAAAAAATCCTGTTAAGACATTTGGCAGATTTCGTGCTTAAAATGCAAATTCTTGTCTGTAGAGGTACACATTGATAGAACCAGGGAATCATGGAATGGTTTGGGTAGGAAAGGATCTTCAAGATCATCCAGTTCAAACTCCTCTGCTCTGGGCAGGGACACCTTCCACTATCCCAGGTTGCTCCAAACCCCATCCAACCCGGCCTTGAACACTTCCAGGGATGAGGCATCCACAGGAAATGTCTGCCGGGCCCTCACTACTCTCTGAGTAAAGAATTTCTTCCTAATGTCCAATCTAAACCTGCTCTCTTTCAATTTAAAACTATTCATGGTATAAATTAGTACCCATATTTTACAAAAATTTATTAATAAAAGTAGTCATTCATTTTCCAGTTGTTATTTTGATCACAAATGCGTGTATTCACTCTTACCATTGGATTTCTCTTTGTGAGTTGAAAAGTTTCAAAGCAGTTATTTATGTTTTTCTTAGGTAATTCTATCCCAAAAGAAGTCTAACTAATTTTGTGCATAGGGTTGCTCTCTTACGCTAGTTTGTTTAATGTGGTACCTGAGAGATTTAACCACTGAGCTATTTGAAAGCAGTGTGGTTGTGAAGAGGAAGAAAAGTGAATTTTACATACATGAAGTTTGCCAGTGGAGCTTCTGGAATTTCAAGTTTATCTGTAATTTCTCTGCAGTGCAGACTATACCCTTTCTCTAGGGCTGGAGAAGAGTTGCAGCAGTTTTATCTACATCTAGAAGAATTTAGGAGAAAGTCCTCAGCACTTGTTCTTCTGTGGATAGATCCAGTCCCTGCCCCACTTCAGTCAGTCTCTGCCTGAGAAGTACTTTACAGGAAACAAAAATGGAAAAGAACCAATTCAATAGCAATAGGAGTGTTATTTTTAAGCTGAACAATGTCCCCTCAGAAAAATAACACAAATGCATGACTATTGACCACAATAAATGAGGAATTTAGGCTTCTGTTGGCTTTCTTATGCTGCAGCTGTAGTGTGAAGTATTAGAATTACCGGAAAGTCACCTGTGGAATATCTGACATCCTTAAATACAGGCTTGATGATGTTTATTTTTAAGCACATGGAGCAACAATCCTTCATTATTTTGCCTTTTCACTCTGAATTAAAGTATTTGTCTTGAATTTCAAGAGACAACTTGATGCATTCATTCATGAGCTAAAATAGACTGAAGTGAGCCCACAGAGGAAGAGATTCTATAGGAGAATGGCTTTTACTCTGTTAGACTGGCCAAATATTTGCAGCTTTGCAATGACTCATCCATTTTCCTCTCTTCTTTGGCAGAATTTTGGAAGAAAGGACTAAGGAAGGAGCTAATGATACTCCTAGAGGGAAAGAATATCAAATCCTTTTTTGGTGCTTAATTTTATCTGAACTAAATCCTTCGTTGTCGTAGTGTGGCCACAGAAGTGAGCAGAGCTGCCCTTGTTCATCCCAACTGAGGAACAAGCCTTTAATCTTCTGCTTTTATTCATATTTATTATTTTTTTACAATAAATGCTACTATTTAGCATCCATTATTATCTTTATGCAAGGAAATACTTGGGATTGCAGATGTATCATGATAAAAGCTTGGCAGAACACAGATTGGGGCCATCCTGAATGTTGGGACTAAAAGGAAGCTCATAAATCATCAGTTCTGTGTCCTGCTGCCACAACAACCTCATGTCATGAGCCTGATCCTGAACTGGAATTCAAGCATAAAACAGTCTGTCTGTGGTGCTGTGTTTGCCTTTTCCCTCAGAGTTTAAGAGTTCTTTTCTTTCCCTTCCCTTCTTTTCTCCTTTTCCCACCCTCCTTGGATAGGGCCGGGGTCATTCGCTGTGGCAGATACATTTTGCACCCTTGGGGTTCTCAGGCCTACAGTTTCCTAATGGCACAGTCCTTTGGGACAGAGTTTGGAAATGTTAAATCCTCAAAAGCAATAATCAGTTAAAGTGATGTCATTTCTGGCTTTTCACTCCAGTCCTGTGCACTGTAACAGTGTCAGTAAAGATGCTTGAGGGACTGGGTTGGGAACTGGGCTATGGAGCCTGTCTGGCAAAAAAAATCATATTGGTTTCTTGACCTTATACAATTGTTAAATATAATTGAAAGTTGGAAGGTAAGTACCCACAAGTGTGCATACAGTGGTGTGAACCAGAAGGTAGGAGAAAACCCTTGAGGTTTACTTCCATTTATTTAGTTTTTATCTTAACGGTTAAAGGGATGAACTGTTTTCTAATAAAGTTAAGGAATATGCACAGAATTGAAGATTCACAGAATTGTTTGGTTTAGAAGAGACCTTCAAGATCATCCAGATCCAAATCCACCTGCCAGGGGCAGGGACACCTATGTTAAACCAGGTTGCTCAAAGTGCCATGCAACATGGCCTTGAACACTTCCAGGGCTGGGGCAGCCACAGCTTCTCTGGGCAACCTGTTCTGGAGTCTCAACACTCTCACAGTAAAGAATTTCTTCCTAATATCCAATCTAAACCTGCCCTCTTTCTGTCTGAAGCCATTCCTCCTTGTCCTCCCACTCTACCACTTGTAAATAATCTCTCCGTCTTTCCTGCAGGCTCCTTCATGTACTGGAAGGCCAGAATTAGGTCACCACAAAGTCTTCTCCAGGCTGAACAATCCCAATTGTCTCAGCCTTTCCTCACAGCAGAGCTGCTCCATCCCTCTGATCATCTCTGTGGCCTCCTCTGGACTCCTCCAACAGCTCCATGTCCTTCCTGTGCTGGGCACAGGGCTGGATGCAGCTCTGCAGGTGGGGTCTCATCTGAGCAGGGCAGAGGGGCAGAATCCCCTCCCTCACTCAGGCCATGCTGCTTTTGATGCAGCCCAGGACACAATTTGCTTTCTGGGTCATATTCACGTTGCTGTTCCCCTTTTTCATGCCTGAAAGAAAAAAAACACACTTAGGCCTTTGTGTCCAGAATGCACCAAAGACAATTGCACACAGGCAATCAAGGCTGTGAGAGTCATTTCCAGACTTTTTCAGTGCTTCTACCTGCATATTTCAATAACACCTGCACTACTGTGATGTGCCATCTGAAGGGCTCAAAGCACATTATAAGTTCAGCTTTAGCTAATGGATAGCAGTCACTGAAAGAAGGAAGGATTCCCATCTGCAGGCACATCAGGAGGTACCTGAATGGATAAAACGCCTCGCTCAAGGTCAGAAAAAGAGTTGGTGGCAAAGCTGGAGAACACTGAGAGGTGAATTAATATGTCCTGATGGCAGCCAGCTGCCTTGCTGCAGCTGTGCTTGGAACTTTGATCTGATTCTTGTGGGTACGAGGGAACTTCTCTAGACAAAGGATCTCACATAAAATCAAACCATTTATCAGCCCTTGAGAGAGGCAAACTGTGAAGTGTTGGGCTGTCACCACTGTAATGCAGGCAGCAATTGCTGGGCACTAAAGTGGTCATGTTTTCCCTCTCCCTCCTTGATGCATATTTCCATAAAGCCTTGGTCCTGTGGAAAAACTATTTGCCAGACTCTGAGCTAGGTAAGCACATACTTTGGTCACAGAGTGCTTCAGCCTGCAAACCTTTCGCTGCTCATGCTTTTTTAAAATGCAGTATTCAAGGACTTTGCATTTTGACTTGCTAGTCATGTTTCTGGAAGCAGAAGCACCTAAATTATAACTCAGTCCCCAAAGGCCTGAAAAGAAATGTACAGCTTCAATACTCACAGCACAAGTGGTGCAAAAGGTTGCTTCAGAGGCAATCTACAAACTTGGCAAACTAAGGGTAAATTTAAAGCCACTGAGTGAAAAAACTTCAGACAATGTTCTTAAGATATACTTTAACATTTGGACAATCCTCTATTGATCAGGTGGTTGGACTAGATGTTCATTGTAGGTCTCTTCCAACTGAACTATTCTATTCTATTCTATTCTATTCTATTCTATTCTATTCTATTCTATTCTATTCTATTCTATTCTTTAAAAAAGAAACCAAAACAAAACAAACAAAAAAAAAACCAAAAACACAAACAAACAACCAAAAAAAACCCCCCACCCACCAAACCAAGGTGTGCAGATTATGGTATAAATCCACACTCTTTTCCACCATCCATCTATTCCCACTGGAATTGTACAGTAGCAGTAAAGGGAGAGTAAAAACCTCAGCAAGGAGCCGTGCACATCTCTGATTCTCCCAGCACTACCTCAGCTGGTGGCATTCAAAGGAGATAACAAAAAAATCACAGCTTCCTTCCCAGGTGGGTAAATACTAAAACAACTGCAGGAAGGGGTGAGCAGTACTTCACTGCCCCCAGCTAAAGCAGAGACACCCCAATCTCCTCTAGCTCCAGGTGAGTCTTCGTGGCAGAACCAACAAACACCATCCCACCATGAGGTCACATGTGGGAATGTATCAAAATGAATAAATCATCAAGTCTGGTGAATACTTCAGAGGGTGAAAATTGATTTCCCTTTGGCTGATCCTTGCTTTTATGTCATCTTGAAGTGCCTTTTTTTTCCTCATTCTTTCTTACAGAAGACCACAAGTACCATTGTCTCCCCTGCAGGGATCTGAACATATTAAAAGGTCACTGCTAGAACAAAATGAACATGCTTTCAAAAAGAAGCATTTCCCTTAGTTCCCAATCATGCCACAGTAAAGCTGTAATAAAAACCATGCACGGTTTACCTGCATGATTTTTATAATTTATCAGAGCATACTGAAAACCAGAGTCATTCTTCTTCCACCAGTCACTTGTTCTTGCTAGTTTTACACTCACTGAAGCAGTAATAGTGCCAGAGCTTGCAAGGAAATATTTAAACACTAATTAACTTGTTAATTCTGTGTGTGGGCAGGCCCCTTGTTCCCTCTGGAGCACAAGTGATTTTCGAGATATTTGTTTGGGATTTCAGGGTGTTTGCATATTGTGTATGGCTCCCTGTGTATGTGCTGGTATGTGTGTGGGATGCCTCTGGCTGTATTTGCCTGCAGCTGAGCCTGCACCACATTCCCCTTGGAACAGGCAAGTTTTCCAATACGAAAGTTTAAAAACCCCCCAGTCCTCTCCTATTTTATTTCAGCCACTGGATAAAAGGCAGCAGATCACATGGCTCTTCCGCGGAGGTGTGTTATGGTGGCACAAGAAATGCGTGTCCCTCTTGACTGTGGGTTGCTTGGGGAGGTCAGTTTTCAGCATCTGTCCAACAGCAGTTCAGCCTGGAGCAGTCATGCACTGCAGAGGTTTTCCTGTTTGATTTTTCCAAAAAAAGCGTGGTCCTGCTAACACCAATCTGATTTTCTCTGGGAGGTGTTAAGCGTGTGGCTCGAATTTGTAGGAACAGTGAATAAATTTGCTTGTGTTTCCATGCTCCCTTCCCATCCTGCTGCCTGTTCTGAAAGTCCTGGTCTAGAGGAAGGTGCCCCTGCCCATGGAGGGATGGAACTGGATGATCTTGAAGGTCCCTTCTAACTCAAACCATTTGATGATTCTGTAAATCTCCTCTGCTATAGCACATCAGAAATGGCTGGGAGAATATTGAGACTCTGCACTGAACCTGCATAGAGAGTACATCCAGGCTGTGTGTTTCTGTGTGTTGCATGAGACACCTTGACAGAAAGTAAGTTCTTAATGCAAAATTCAGCCCTCAAAGCATTAAAAAATGTTGGTATCATGAAAAGATTTTTGAATGTTTTGAGCAACTGTGGCAATGGCTGTGCCTCAGTAATCCAGTTTCTGACGTGACTTTCTTGTCCCAAAGTTGCCTGGACAGAACAGGGGTGAGACACACCTTGTGCACACCCATTTGTAGTGGTTTCTTCTCACCATTAAAGACCAAGACACTTCCAGGGCCATGGCTTTGTAGCTAGAAATCACGGAGGAGCTGTGGACACACATGCACAGTTCAGGTGGAATTGCTGTCACTGAACTTCAGTGCAGTAGTTTTATTTCTTAGTATTGGGGGAAGGACTTTAGATGCTTTAGGGACAAGAAGGCTTTAGGGACATGGGAGGCACCTGTGGTGCAAAGAGCTGAAGCTGGGAGAGGTAAGTCGCACCCTTTGGGAATAAACCCCATTTCCAGCCCTAAGGAATGCTGAGGTAGCACTGAAGGACTTGTTGCTTCATGCCTGCCTGACAAGAGACTGGAGGCACATGAAAATATCTCAGAGCAGCCCAGCTGCTGTTATCTCCTTCAAGTATCCCCCAGAGCAAGAGTGAGGTGCTGCATGCAGCCACCCGCTCTGCTCCTGCAGCCTCCTACAGACACTCACCCAGATGTTTCCGTGTACAGATGTGCCCTTTGCAGGGGAGAGAACACCCACCCATGACTTTTAAATCAGTTTTTCCTTTGATTTGCTTCCTTCTGTGGGATTTGTCATAACATTTCCAAAAGAACCACGTATGTAACCTGGGTAAAGCTGAGCATTAACCTTAAATGTTTTTTCTCCTCTTTACATTGCCCTTCATAGTGCCCAGGTACACTCCCTGTCTGCTGAGAGCAGGAATTACCCAGTAAATGTCAGCAGAAGCCAATGTTTAGGCTTTTATTATCACTTGATAAACCCATGTAAACCCCATTAAGTCTGAGAGGAGTTCTATGTGTGTATCAGGGGAAAAAGGGACCATTTGCTCTCGAGTGCATGTAACTAATTAAAAATTTAAGAGCATGTAGTCCATAAATGTATTAGACTGTAGGTTAATGCTCCTGAATGAAAAAGGCAGATGAACTGAAATGCTTGTACAGAGTGAGAATCCCTGGCTGCCTCTGTGCAGTGAGCCCGTGTGCTCTCAGTCAATGGCCCCAGAATTCCCTGCTCAGGCTGGCTCTGGGGTTGGGGGCTGATGGAAATGGACAAATCCCTGGCTGTGACCTTGGTCAGGATCTGCTGGGCAGGAAACAATGCAGGGAAAGACAGGGCAAGCCTTGCCACCTCTGAGCTGGTTTCACATCCTCTGCTGAGCTGGTTTGTGGTGTGGTTTTATTCCCCAGGGCAAGCAGCAGCGACATCCTACTCCCACCTTTCACCGCACAACAGCCTCTCACAGCCATTGGGGGAGCCCAGGTTTAAGGCAGGCTGCTCTCCTGGGAAGATCCCAGTGGCAGCAGAGCCTGAATTCCTGTTGACATCAGCCTCCAGAGCAGTTCCAGAAGTGTGTGCCTGCAGGACGGGTGTCACCTCCCTACAAGCATGAAGCCATCAGTCACTAGAATGGTCCAGACAGGATGCTCATGGGGGCTAACCTGGAGTAGAAAACACAAATCTGTTCCTTCTGCTTCCTACATAATTGTGTTTCAATACCCAAGACTGGGGTGGAGCTCTGTTGGAGTTAATATAATTGTTAAGTAGCCAGTCATCTTTGATAAAGACACAGATAATTAAAATTACACAAATCTGTGTCTGTCCCTGCCCCAACAAAGGCATGTGCAGGACACATGGATGGAAAACAGCTTCCATGGAGCTGAAAAAGAAGTCCCAGCCTCTGGCACAAAGATGGTAAACACAGTCCCAATTAAAAGGACCAAGAATTAATTTTTTAATTGATTATTCTCCAGATCGAGGAAAAGAAACCTCCTAAGTTTTTGTAAATAAAGAGGCTGGGACCAAAGAAATACCCAGCTCTGCTACAGGTTTGACATCTACCTAGGAAAACTCACAGGGAATTAAAACCTCATATTTCAGTTAATGTAGATTTCTGAAAATCATTACATTTCACAGCAGAATCCATGGGCAAGTGCACAGTCACACTTTTTAATGTGACTGTCAGCTTATTCTCATTTCCTTACAATCTTTCTATGGTTTCAGAAAGCTCCAGCAACCAAAACCCCAACCTTTAAAGTTTCTGTCATGTGATTTACACTCCTACAGCCACTGCTGGTTTGAATTTCACATCCATTCTGGAAGTGAAAGTTGAGCTGATTTTTTTTTTCTTTTTCTTTTATGATAAAAGAGCAGCCACTGAATTAATAGCAGGTCAGTATGAGATATATTAGAGCGTGGTTTGGCATTTCTGCTGAGAATCTCCTGTCATCTCCACCACCACCCACAGACGCCATAGCAACCACACTGCGGAGGGGCTCAAGCGCACACGCTCGAACGTGCTGCTACATGAATGCACTTCTTGTTTTGCCATTGTGATGCTGAATTCATTTCAGCTGCAGTCGCTCCTCACTGGAAAGCTTCGTTTTCCCACTGAAGAAAAAATAAACAAACAGCTCCAATTTTGCCCTTTTGGAATGTAGCAGTTGTGTGGGATTCAGCTGAGCGGGCAATTAAGGAAAAAGTCCTCAAATTATATCTTGCACTTGCACAGAAGTTTTTAGCAGTGCCATAAGAAAGTTGTCTTTACAGTCTGCACAAGGTTTAACTAGAAGAAGCAATAATTTCTTGAGAAGTTACTAGAGAACAATACTTGTTTATTCACCAGTGTTTGAATATTTAAGTATTTCATGCAATTATTCTTAAGTATAACAGCCTGGATTCCAGCAGAGCTGCCTAAAGCTTGTGCAAGTCAGTAATTTGATGCAATTAAAAATATGCAGCTTGCAAAATACAGGAACACTGTTTTTAGCACATTCTTATAATGTGTTAAAGACACTTTTAAAGTGTGCTAAAGCATCCAGCTTGTTCTTCAGCACGTCCTTTCTTCACAGTTTGTTCTCCTATGAAAAGCTACCTCCAACGGTGTGGGCTTTTCTCAGCTACTGTCGTAATCCCACTCTGTTACACCCACTTCCAACTTCTCCATAACCCTGTATATCACTTCCAGGCATTAATTAATTACGCCAATCCTTGTAGGGTTCATTAGTCAGATGTTTCACTTGAACACTGCCTTACATACTGTCCGAGGACAGCCCTAAATCCAAGAACAAATTGTTCCTGTTACATATTCACCGGTTTTGTTTTTTTCCCCTCATTGTGCTTCCAGCCATCTCCCAGTAGAGTTGAGAGGAAAACCCCCACACAAAGGGAGGGACTGCACTGCAGGCAGGATCTGCAGCCAGATGGAGTCATCCTGATGTGAACCACCCATCTGACCTTTGTGTAACTGTCATGTTTGGCTACTGGCCTTTGAAGTGATGGGATAAGAGGTCTCCAGAAGGGGCAGGTAGGACAAGGGAAATAAACGCTGCTGAGATATGGGCTCAGTAAATAACTTATTTTTAATGTCTTTCTCACATACAGTATTCTGAAGTGTTGCTGCTCTCCAGCCATTTCCAGTTTCTCTTGCTCAGGATGGTCAGTGCATAATCCTTCCTGGATTTGGGGGGGAAAGGCACAGCAGTTGTCTGCCTGAGCTTGTGATCTCTGCCTTCTGGTTTAGCTTCCCTCTTGAGACATCAGATGAGAGCTTTGGGAGAGCTTGTCCTGAGACAGGCTATGCCACCAGATTCACATCCCTCAAACAATGCAACATTTCTTTGGCACCAGGATCAGAACAGAGACACAAACCACAGAATGAAAACAGAGGTGGAGGATCCCGGCCCCAAATTCTTTGGCCACATTCACACTGAAAATCTGGTGTGCAACAGGCTCCTGGTCCCTGGCTGAACCAGCTGGGGGGGACCTGTCCGAATGTGCCGTAGCTCTGGTTGGAGCAGGCACCTGGAGAGAAAGGTCAGTGTGTCCCCCCAGTAAGGAGGCAGGACATGGCCAAGGTGTGCACCTGGTGTGGGACCTCAGAGCAAGGCTGGTGGCATGGGACATTCCTGTTAGCGAGACTAAAGACAACTGATACTGAATTTCTCCCTGGAGGTTCTTGGATCAGTGTCCAGCCACCCTTTAGCTTTCTTTTGATGAGCTAAATGGACCAAGCTCCTTAAATCTCTCCCTGCAAGTCATCTTTCACAGACTTGTGTACATTCTTGTGCCTCTTTTGAATTGTCTGCAGCTTTTCAGCCTCTCACTTGCTTTGTGGATGCAGGAGCAGGGCACAATGTGTTGGCAGCAGTTTCAGGAGACGGGGAATACCCAGACAACATTATCACCCTCTTCTCCCTGGATTTCCTCTGCTTGTACATACAAAGATTAGGTCAGTTCATGGACAGCTGATTACTCACCATGACTTGCAACCCTTTTTTGGTCATGACTTTCCAGTATAGAACCACTGCACTCCCCACCAGTCAAATATCTTCTTCAATGTACTCCAATCTTCTTTCTCTTGGTTGTACTTGCTTACCTTCAGATTGCCAATAACCTGTTGGTATCAGTGACTTGGGTTCCTTCTTTTGACCATTTTCCCAGCCTTTGTCATCTGAAAAATTTTTTTATAATGATTTAAAGGGTTTTTTTCCTAAGTTGTTGATAAAATACAATACTGTAGAGCCAAGAAGTAGTCCCTATGGGATCTGTCCAAACACACACCCACTCTAAGAAAATTTCTCTGGTTATAATAATATTTAAGACCTGAAGTTAGCCAATTCTTAATCCATTTAATGTGTTTCACAGCGGTTTTGTGTTGTTTTAGTTACTTCTTCAGCATTTTGTACTGTTACAAGACAAATTTCTTGCAGAAGCCCAGCGTCAATCCCCTCATCAGTCAGACTTTAACACAAAACTCCTCTGACCTTAAAACTGGGGTAATGGGAGATACAGTGTTAAAAAGCCACATTTGGGTATCAGCAGCAAGGTGGGAACACCAGCACAGTGTTATAAAAGTTCTCTTTGCCCCCACAGCCTTGCTGTTGGCAAGGTGAAAAGCTGCTGCAGATGGTGCTGGTGTTTCAGGCTCTCCCTTCAGAAGCTGGTTACATGATCCACTGAGCAATGTCCTGGGAGAGAGTCTGATTTTCCGGGGCTAATGCCACCCCTTTGTAACCAGAGAACCTCTTGCTTGTAATTCTATGAAGGATTTGTAATTCTATAAAGGGTTTGTAATTCTATGAAGGATTTGTAAGCTGAAGGTGTTAAAAAAAAAAAATCTGGCATGTTGGAGGTAACCTCAGCCTTCCATTCAGATATCAACAAAATGCAGCACCTCAGTGACTTCTCAGCACTTGGAGGGGAACATGGGTGGAATGAAACTTTGAGACAGGATTTTTGTCCTCTTCCTCCAGCGTGTTTGGTGTGATTTTTGTCAGGGAATTAGATTAATCAGATTGTCTTTCTTTTCTCCAACTATAGCTGCATCTCACAGGATATGCTCCTAATGTATTTGCCCTGATAGAGAAGGAAGGAATAGGGTTTAGGTCATGGTACATATTTTAGTGACCTGTAAGTGGTATGGTCAGCACAAATTCATTCATTTCCTTGGGTGCAAAGAGAGTAATTTAAACAATTGTCCTTTTCAAAGACACCTTTTGAAGCCAGAGAAAGGACCTGTAGAATTTGCTCATCTGCTGTAGGAATGAAATTCATGTGTTTGCAGCAGCCTTGAATGTCTTGACTTCACCTAAAG
The DNA here is from genome assembly GCA_013400495.1 of Nicator chloris. NCBI lineage: Eukaryota > Metazoa > Chordata > Aves > Passeriformes > Pycnonotidae > Nicator > Nicator chloris. Next base: position 45,718 of record WAAE01011694.1, on the reverse strand, counting down.
GTAGACAATGAACAAATTCTATATACACACAAAATTAAAATTAAACAATTGTTATCTGGATTTAGATTTGAGAATGAACAGGATGCTAATGAGATAATGTCTAGGCATCACATGGTCTCACTTCTTGGCACAAGAATGTGTAATCATGTCTTCTGTACCACATGTACTACAAGTACTTCTGTACTTCATGTCATCTGTACTACACTGAGGACAGACTCTAGAGATACCTTTTCAGTATTCCATAGCTATTTATTTCTATACCTTTATTAGGATTAGATAATTTATAATTTCAATGTTTCGTAGTGGACCTAAATTCTGATTTCATGCTTGTATATGACTTAAATATGAAGTTCCAAAGACCATGAGAAAACAGGAAACACTGCCACAGGGAGCTTAGCTCAGCAAGGGCAAGGCTGTTCCACTGGGAACTGGATCTGCTGCCTAAAAATGACTCGTTTGTGGTGAAGCCCAATAACACTTTCAGGTTCAGTTTGATTCCGAAGCAGGGATTTTTCAACAGTAGCAGCCAGAACAGAAACCATTACAGGGGCAAAATAGGAAGGCAACATCTCTGCAGCCAGGCTTTGATTCATGTTAGTATGCAATTAGGGGAGGCTGTGATTGCAGGACCATGTCTCTGACCACATGCAAATCTCACTCCAACCACAGCAGCCACCCAACACAAGGTGGGTAATGGATGATCTGAGTTCTTATCACCCAGCAAATTCTTTGGGGAGGAGTTCATTCATATAAATGACAGAAAAGAAAAGGAAGGTCAGCTCAGAAGAGATGAGCATGTGTGTCAGTTGGGAGATGGAGCAAATCCTCTCCTGATGATCTTGTTACACCTGTACCTCCCAGTGGTGTTCCAAGAGTCCAGCCCTGCTGAGAGCAGGAATCATGAGGCAGAGCTGCTTTTTTTTTCTCCTCCCCTGATCTCCAGAAGGGAATGAAAAAAATTGTTGCTGCTGGTAATCATTAATCACTCTGAAATTAAACCTGGCCTTGCAGAACTAACTGTGGAGTNGGGGGGGGGGGGGGGGGGGGGGGGGGGGGGGGGGGGGGGGGGGGGGGGGGGGGGGGGGGGAGGGGAAGAAAGTGGTCATGTGGTTTCTAGATGTCTCAAGTTTGGGGGTTCCCATATTTCATTTCTGCAAATATTTTGTAGTCTCATAAACTACACTCTTGAGAAGCATTCATTTTTGCATGACCTGCATTTTTCTTTGGACAGTTACATCCAAATATTTAAATTTATTATTCCCCATTCACTTCTGAGTGGGGAATAATAAAGAAATAATAATGGTGTCCTGCTAATCTCTCATCTATCTGCTGATTCAGTTTGCTCCAGCTGAGAATGAATGAACCTGTGTTGTGCTACCTAAAACAGGGGAAAAATCCCAGTTGCAAAGCATCTGTGCTCACCACCAGCTCTGAAGCCTCTTGATCTTCACTGGGACAGGCAGGGAGCTGTCTAGAAAGCAGAAAGTCCCAATATAAGCTGGTGGATGCAAACTAAAGGATGCCAATTGGATGCTGAAGTTTCTTTCTGCATCATTGGCTTTTTACAAACTTTCTGTCCTGTGACTCCTCTGTAAAAATGTCACTTAATAGAAGCATGCGGTTCCATTTGCTGATCCCTCTCCAGGCTCCTGAAGCCAGATGGATAAACACATGGGTGGTCAGTGATGGTCAGTGATGCCAAGAAATGTGCACGTTTCAGTCCCACATTTGCTGTCAGAGGGAAGGTGCTGGATCCTCAGGGCACAGGCAGCTTGAAGCTCCTTACCCACCCTTGGGGTGCACTCTTCACTCTCACCCACCCTTGGGGTGCACTCTTCACTCTCACGTTCAGGTTCAGGCTCTTTCGCTTTCTCAGGTTTTCAAAGGTGTAACAGCAAGTTGGGCAGCTGAATTTTCCTGACACACTCTCAGCTAAAACTCCTGAGTCATCTTTTTTTAAGATTTCTTTAGCTGTCATTTTTATACATCTTTTATGCATGTTTTCAGTTTCTCCTTTGGGTCTTTGCACTGGTGTAGAGTTGCAGCAACCAGCAGTCACTTGTGGCTGTCACAAGCATGTGTGAGGGAAATGGAGAGGAACATTTGTTTGGAGAGGAAATAAAGGTGAACAATCACATGGACCTTACAGACATATTGAAACACAATAAAACACAGATGGTTTCAACTTTGGCACTGAGGGAGTGACGTTGTTTAAACACAGGCGTTTAAAGACCATACAGATAATTTCCAGAGAGGAGAAAGGTGATGCTGTGGTCTACTTTGCAGCTCGGACATGCTTCCAATCTAGCAGCAGTGCTGTGTGTAGGACTGCCTTGCCCTTTGCTATCTGGCAGGTGGCTGTCTCCCTGCACTGGGCTGGCTGTGCAATTTTCCCAGCTGAAACTTTGAAGTCGGCTGTTTCACCCATTCTGTGATGTGGCAATGCATGTTTATAATTTGTGAAGCACCTCAGGGTGAAAGGCCTTCTGTAAATGCTGTTATTCATCAAGGAATAACTGAGTCTGTCCCTTAACTGTGAGCTGGAATCCTTCCCAAACCCCACTGCCACATTCAGCTGTTTATTATTTTTACTAGAGCAGTGCCCAAGGATGAAATGGGGGGGGGGGGTTTGCCTAGTACTGAATGCTGTGTGAATATAAATGTCATCTTCTCACTGACAAGAGAGGAAAAGGCTGTGGGAAGTGTTTTATGTGCTGTGTCAGACAATCTTTCTTTCCCAGCTCCGCAAGGACAATCAGAGGCCAGGTCTCTACATTTTTTCTCAGAACTAACCTAAAAGTAAGGCCTACAATGAGAACAGGCCCATCTGAGCAGCTGGACTCCCCTTTTCATTGATGATGGCAAAGATTCATCCCAGGGACAGTTCACCCAAGCAGGTTCAACACCAAATTTAAGCTGAGATGAACCACATCCTTTCTGAACATGCTTCTCTTCCGTGATGAAACCAAATCCAGATGTAGACACTTATAGGAAAGTTGCAGGCAGGGATGAGAGGAGCACCCAGTGAGAGAGACTGGGTGCTCCCTGTGGGGAAACCCCACAATACCATTCTGTACAAACAGAAAGGTCCCTTAAGATATGTTGACTCAGCCTTGAGGCTGAGGCACGCACCAATCTTTGGCTCCATCCCCCTCTCATTTGCTTTAGAGGAGATAAAGCAATCAAAGAAGATCTGAACCCTTCCAGCTAGAAGGAGCAGTGTAATGGTGGGAGAATGTACATCCAACCAGAGCAGGACAAGTAGAAATACTGTAGTGAATTAGATGTTGTGTGTCTGACAAGACACCAGTCAAAGCTGCAACAAACCTCCATTTATCCCCATGGGAATGTAGCATGTCTTATAGGATGCCAAGGACAGTATTCATGTTAAAAACAAACAAAAAAAGGTCTTCTGTGTGAATTAGTACTCGCAGAGGGATTTGGACTCTCTTAGGTTTTTTGGGCTGCAGCTCTCTCAGGGCAGTTAGTAGCCTTGCTAAAGTGCACCTGCTTAAAGCTGTGATGAACTATTACGGGTTTAATTCCATGATTAGCTAAAATGCAGCTTCCGGAGCCAGCACTTTGGGGCTGGAACTTGTGCACAAACAGAAGTGCCTGTGGCTTCCCTGCTTCCTGGCTCCTACTGATTTAGAAAGGTTCCAGCAGAGCATCTCCTCCTTTTGGCATTTTAACATCCATTTTTGGCATGGCTCCACCATATCAGCGGTGTATAAAAATACAGAATAAAACAAACATAACAGAAGGAAGTAATGGTGAACAGCACACAAGGCCCTCCTGATGTAAACACTGGGCCAGCTTATTTAAAGATTTCACCTCCAATCTTCTTACCTGTTTCTGCTGCCCATTCATTTGGGTTTCATAATGTCCAAGCCTCTCCACTAAGTTGAGACCAATTTCTTTTGAGATGGGCCCAGGCTTTTGGGAGCTGGCTGGAAAAAATGGAGGTATTAGTGATGAGGAAGAAATTATTCAGAGGGAGATGAAACACAGTGAAATGTTTCCCAGAGAAGTGATGGATCCCTCATCCATGGAAGCATTCAAGGCCGGGTTGGACAGGGCTCTGAGGAACCTGATCTAGTTGATGTCCGTGCTCATTGCAGGTAGGTTGGACTGGATGAATTTTAAAAGTCCCTTCCAACCCAAACTGTTTTATGGTTCCATGAATTGCAGTAAGATTTTACAGAATCATGGAATCACAGAATGAACTAGGTTGGAAAAGACCTTTGAGATCGTCAAGTCCAACCTGTGACTGGACACCCCCTCATCAACTAAACCATGGCACTGAGTGTCACGTCCAGTCTTTTTTAAACACATCCAGGGATGGTGGCTCCACCACCTCCCTGGGCAGGCAATTCCAGTGCCCAATCAATCTTTCAGTAAAGAATTTTTTCCTGATGTCTAACTCCTCCTGGTCTGGTTGAGGATTTCAAAGATGCTTTGCTCTGCCAAGAGAGAACTACTCCCCACCAGGGAGAAGGATACCAGTATCTGGTGTAGTGCTTGTTTGAACTGGTCCCATTCCCTTCTTGCTGTAGTTATGAAGAGTGTTTTCAGAGACTTTGAGGAAGTTTTGCTTATTTCAGGAATGGCTGCTTCCTGTGCCTGGAGTAATTGCTGCTACACCTCCTCTCTGGCCTGTTTACATCTCCCTGGACCAAAAAGCTGCCATTGATAAGGTGGTGTTTGATACCACCTTGTGTGTTTTTCTGCCCCCAAATCCCATGGATCTGCCAGGGCTCAGCTTTGTAAGCCAAACCACTGCAGATGCAATGCACCAGGTGTATCACCAAGCACAGACTTGTCCTGCTGCCCATGAGCTTTGCAGCACTAAGATATGTCACACCAATACCAAGTTGCATTGCCTTATTTGCCCATTGTAGTAATATATTCTTTGGACTTTGTGCTGATATTTAAAACACCCAACAACCAAATGTAAACACACGCTCTGAGTCAATTGTGGTGTACTTTAAAAGACACAGCCTATAAACATCCTTTCCTGCTGAGGCCCAAACAAAGGCAAAGGGTTTTCCTCTGAGCAGGATGCTCAGAAGGTTGGCTCTGAATGTCTTCTGCAGATGCTGTAGAGTCCCCTCCAGCTCTCTACTTTTATCCTATTTCTTCTATGAATTTTATTTATTACTCCCCAGATGTCTGACTGACAATGTTTAATAGCATTCCTCAATCACACTGCCTGGTTCAGCAGGGCAGAGGCAGTGATTTGCCTAAATGCAACTTACAAAATGCTACCGGCAGATTTGTTTTATCCATTGAGGCAATTCACATGCCCAAGCAAATTGTTTAATTTCTGGTGCCTGTATGAACACTTTGCTCCTTCAATCTTCATGTTTCTGACAAAGACAGGAATTGCAAATGTTTGTTAATTAAAAGAAATTGGAGATAATTGCCAAAATAGAGTGAAAGGAGGCTGATTTGTATGACTGGAGCATTAAAACTGCTGACTACAACCTGTGTGTGAACAGGAGTTAGTGCCCAAGAGAAAAGGTGGAAAGGGAAAGGAAAAAAGACTGTGACCTGTTTAGTGTTAAATGCAGAGATACTAAAGCTGTAACTATCAAAGTGTGTGTGTGTGGGGGGGGGGGGGGGGATAGTGAGAGGTGAGTGTGTGGTGCCTGTAAAGAGGATTACAGACCATGGGTTCACAATAAGAGGTGAGCTGCTCCTGGAGCTTTTATCCGTAATAAATGGAAAGAAATACCAGGTAATGGGAGATTTCAATCATAAAGATGTATGCTGGAAGTCTCATATAACCAGAAATAAATCTCTTTGAAGTTCCTCAAATGATGTGTGATCATTTTCTAGCCCAGGAGATATTGCACCCAATACGAGATAACAGTATTTCAGATTCCATTCTGACAGATTGGTTGGAAGCTGACAGTATCTGAGGAACATATGGCTGGGACCCCGTCTCAATTGAGGCAGAGGATGGACCGGCACAGTAATGAATATATTGGGTAGCTCCAAAGGGATAATTTCCTAGCATTGAAGCAGCATAAAAAGAATGAAAGTTGGGCTTTCTATAAGAGGATTTTACCAGCTGACCAGCCACCTTGATTTCACAGTGATGTGAGCGGGCAATTTTGATTAAAATCCCATCCTGCTAAAAAGGCAGGATGTCACTCAGTGTGAGATAAATGACTTAATAAACTGATTGGGACAAATAAAATCTACATTAAAGTGGACTGGTGCAAAGCTATGTTATCCCCACACTGCCAGGGAAAGCTGGGGGCAGCTCAGGGGGAATTTTGGCCTTTGATGGCTGAAATGCTGCATCCCATTTGTATGTTCAGGTTTAGAAAACGTTGAAGACTGGGATGAGCTGGTGTTGGTGGAAGGGAGAAGCTGGAGACAACCCCAAGGACCACCAGAAATTCTTTGTAGCCAGATGTAGGAGCTTTGAGTGGTTAGTTTATCCAAAAGAAGCCAAGGAGTGACATGCCATCTGTGCCTGTGTACTTTGTGGGGAAGCACCAGGTAACTGAGTCAGGAACAGGACTAGAGGAGGAGATTGTGCTATGCACTCTTGGAATTGAGCTGGTGGTTTTTCCTACTTTTAAGAAATCTCTGAATCTGTGAGATGCTGGTAAGAACACTGAAGATATTTGATTACACAAAGTTTATTCAGTGTTCCACACCATTTCCTGGAATGATGCAGCATTGTCTGCCACAGGGAGCAGACTCAGCAGGCTGCTGGGTGAGGCTGGTTCCAACAAGATACACTTGAGGAACAGGCTCTCTGCCTTTGTATGGAGCCTCATGAACTGTCAAACCCGAGGTTAGAGCCAGGAGATGGAAATTTTGGGTCCTGGAGTCCTGGCATCTTACTAGGAGAGTGGGAAAAATAAGTTAAAAATCAGAAATACCATGAAATGGCAAAATATTGTGGAAAAGGCTGGAGGTTTTATGTAAAGCTGCTTTTAGCTATGCCACTCTATCCACCTCAGGGGACCTGTATCCTCATCTCAGCTCTGCTGAATGGCAACAGCAAAGTCACTACCTTCCCATGTGTCCATTGCCTGGATGTAACATTGTATTTTAAAGAGCAAATTGGCATTTCCTGTGAAGAATGGCTCTTAAAGTGCTTGCTGTTGTGGTTAGATTTTGATTTCAAAGCAGGAGAAAGTTTCTTTCCCTTTGCACCAACAATTGAGTTTATCTAGAATGAGACATTTATGGGCTCTGGAAAGGCAGGAGGAGTGATGTCTAAACTGGCCTGAAATTCAGTCAACAGCATGTAGCATCTCCATGAGCCTCTGAGTTCTTGTTACTGTGTCTTTTGTCTTAAAATCATGAAGGAAATCAAAGAGAGAAATCTGTGAAGTTTTTGAAAGTGGTCAGATGAGTTTATTTCTTAGGAGTTCTCTGGTAAACAAAGCTTTCTCCTCTTTTTTTTTTTTTTTTTTCCCAAATTACAGTCTTTTTCTTGAACTCACATAAATACTGATAATCTCTCTATTATTACAGTGCTTTCCCAGAGAAAGGAGGGATAAAAAGACATTTAGGATCCCTCTGGCATTTCAGAGAGGCTATTTCCCAGTGGGTCGATAGGTCTGTTTTAGAAAACTGGAAGAGCCTTGACCCTGCTGAAACTCATCTATTTACAGAGCTCAGTTCCTACAGGTGTAGAATTCAGACCTGCAGTAAGACCTTGTGTGCTCACAAATCCCTCATGGTCCTCATGCAGAAGAGTTATTGCACTGAGGGGCACTGAAATGCTTGTTCCCAGCCATTCTGCCCTGGATTTGAGAGAAGAGCCCCAAAAGACTGAAAACATCACAAAGTCCAGCGTGGAGAAAATTTGCACAAATAGTTCAGCTGTGTCTGTGAGATTTAATTCATTTTAACTGCCAGACATGGACAAACTCACTTACTCTGGTCTAATACTGCTTGCTTTATTTCTAACACAGGAAGGGCATGGGAGCCTTTTGTCTGGAGTAAGTGTTATGAAAATTGAAAGAAAAAGGAGAAAAATAAACCCCTCCAGCTCCCCATGGCTAATCAGGTATTCACCTTGAATGAGTACTAATGAAAGTAGCACCACATCAAAGGGGCAGCTGGCTCCAGTTGAGAGGGTTATTAAAAAGTTTAGGAGCAACAGGCGGCCCCCAACCAGCAGGAGTGACTGCATTTCACATTCTGTTCTGCAGAGAGAAATGAAGCCCTGTGTTTGTCTGCTCAGCTGTCACCTGCTTTGGGGCTGTCACCATCAAAAAGAGGCACTGAGGGAGCTGTCCATGCAGACAGGGGTGGGGTTTTTTGCTCAGGGGGTCAGCTTTTCTCTTGCATTCCTCACACAGACATTACCAGAAGGTAACAAATCCACCAGTGCTGACTTGATTTTTGATGCATGGGTGATAGCGAACTCCTTTCTGTCACAGCAGTAAAAATATGTTAAATATACTGAAGAGAAGAACCAAAACATCCCACTTGCAAACACAGTGGATGAAGAATAAATATGGTTTTGTTACAGCAGGTCACTGGGAATGGGATACTTCCAGTATGGCCTCCAGCTGTACATAAATGTAAGAGGTGAGGAGGGAGTCCCAAGCTGGGATGGAGCCTCCAGTGCTTGGAGGTTACTTCTGCTGCCACAAAATGGATATTTATATCAAATAGTGTTGCAAGTGAAAAGCTCAACCTCATTGCCAAGGGCAAAGACAGGGCATCTCCATATCCCTCCACCCTGAACTGCAGGATCGTGCTCCAGATATACTCCCTTTATGTCAAGAGCATTGAGATTTCTTGGTATATGAGCTTGAAGGAGTCTCTATTTCTACCACCACTGGGGAATTTCCCCCTCAACTTCAGTGGCATAAATGCATCCCTGCAGACCTGTGCACTTGGAAACTGGGGTAAAAATTCTTCTCACATTAGAGACTTAAAATCCTTAATTTTTCTACCATTTTGGACTTCTGCCATGAGGCCCTTCTGAGCACAAGCTGAAAGCATCCAGGGTTTTATCTACAAATAATGGCACAGCCACCCCCAGCTAAGTGATGCCTAATGTTGGGCCATTTCTTTAGCCAAAAGCTCCCTTGTAAGGCATCAGCATCCAGATTTCAGAGTAAACTGATGCCAGCTGAAGCCACAAGAATCTGCTCTATTGCACACCTGAATCCCATGATCTTAGAGAATGACAGAACTGTCTTTAGCTCCTGCTGAATTCCCACTGTAGAAGATTCCAGGGACTGAAATGATTGTCCTGAAAGTGTAAGGTCCCTCCCAAGTTGCATGGCAGAAGGAAATGTGTCTGCTTGTGGTGGCTGGTTTTGGAGATTTTGCTCACTACTGTTCTATGAAAATGTCTGCACCTGTGAAATTGTTTCAGGAAGGCTCCAGAGCAGCAAGAGGAGACACCAGGCAAAACGGTTTGGATGGAAGAGACAAAGTTTCCAACAAAAAAAGGCATTTTGGCCCTGAGCGACAGGGAGGAAATAAAAAATAGAGAGACCAGTGACAGTTTCTGCCATTTGTGTCTTGCCTTGCCAGAGAAAATAGGAGTTTAACTACACAAATATACTGAAATGTGCCAATTTTACCTGGCTCTGTCATCGATTTCTTTTTCATCCTGAGTTTCAATAACCACGTGGTTTGTATGAACTGAGCATTAGCTCACTTCAGTCTCCCCACGGTGTTGTGGTTTACGTGGTTCACTGATTTTCCGGAGCCGGGCTGAGATGCAGATATGCTGATGCTCTGACTGGGAAAAAAAAGAGGCCAATGTGCTTCTAAGTAGTTAATGTATTTATCCACTCAGTATCCAGTGAGGTAGACAAATGGGTTTTCCATGTTAAAGAGGGTCATGGAGCCCAAAGGGGGAAAAAAAAATGTTATTAAGTGTTCCAGAGCTGCCCACAAAATATATATTTGTGCATTTCTGTATGTGTGTTTTCCTAAATGGGTGGATTTGGCTTAGAAAATGTTAAAAAATCCCAACAGAACCAGGAAGTCTAAACTGTGGTTTAAAAATTACTTTTACAGAGGAGTCAAATTAGAGTGATGGAGGGAGCCCCTGAGCCAAGAGGTTAACCTTGTGACCTCTCTGCAGCACAAGGGGCTGAACCCCACATGTCTGAGAGAACCATGAACCCCATCTTGCAGGAGACCTTCAAATTCCTGCCTTGGAATTCCCACCCTGGGACTTGGTGAAGCAGCTCCCTGTGAAGTCTCACCCAGGAAAGCAGGACTAGCACAGCCCATGCCACTGACCTCACCAGGGGTTAAGGGAGGAGCCCTGACCTCGAGCATCCTTTCTCCAGTGGTGTGAGCTGCCTTTGTTTGAGACCTTCATTGTTCAAGTCCTGGAGAAGAACAGGCTGTCCCTGGGAATGAATTGCAAGAAGAAAATTGCCACACAGGCAAAAACTGTCCTCATGTCCTGTTTCCAATAGAAATGGAATTTTTTTAAGTGCCTGGTTTCAATAAAAAATCCCAAAAAGAGAGAATTGGAGGAGGCAATGTTTTTCATGGAGTGCCAGCAAATAATTGCAAAAAGTTGCTTGTTTTTAAAGAGTTGCATGACCAGGGACAACGCAGGATGCTCAGGGCTGTGCAGACCTGCCAGATTCTGCACCAGTTCTGGATTATTCTTCTCCTTGAAAATGCCCTGGCCTGGGCATTTTTCTTCATCTCCCAAAGCTTCCCCTGTTGCTGGCTCTACCAAGGACTAGAATGGAAGCATCAGGTCCTGTTCAGCTGCCCAAAGGAGTGTTGAGCCACAGTGGTGTTTCTGTGTGAAGATATTGGTCCTGGCACTTGACAGATGTCACACAGGCATTGGGGCCGATTCTCTTTGGCCACTTCAAGGTGACAGCATGGTCAAAGTAGAATTGCACCAGCAACCCTCCACTTCATCAAGGCTGGGCACTTCCTGTCCCTAACAGCCTCAAAATAACTCTGAGACAAAACAGTGCCAGAATATTACAGAAAATCTTGAATTTATGACTGTGAAAAACCCATGCATACAGATCTATGCTATATATAAATCACACTGTGGTTTTTTTCCTCATAATTTACCCATTTTTCCACGGAGTACTGTTTGCTTTGAATTTATCTGTTTTATTTGTACAAAGTTAAAGCCTTCTGGGTTTTGTAGTCACTATCACTCATCTAGTGAGTCCCTCAAGCTTTTCTGCCTTGCACCCTGTAGTAGGTCCTGCTAAATTATATTTGCATGTCTATTCATGGCACAGAAAGTATCACACCTGCTGGCATGTTGAGTGTGTTCATTGTGGGGTTAAGGAGCTTAGAATCAAGAAAGGTAGGAATTTTTTTGTGTTTCAAATGTCACTCTTATTTGGAGCTTTTAGCCCAGACTTTACAGACTATTGACAATGTGCTGACACCAGAAGCACTGGTAGGGGTATTTTTGCCACTGAAACTCTTGTGGCAGGTTCACTGTCCCTGCTGGCTCCTCTCAAGGCTCAGCAGGTCCCATGACATCAGCAGTGCCAGGACAAGGCAGGATGCTGTACCCCACAGGTACAGGATGCTCTTCCTCCATATAAACACATGACAAGACTTTGGAGGAAATTTCTACCAAATCTCTCTGTTTCAATCTAGAAGAGCCGGTTTGGTTTTTTGTGCTGTTCTGCCAGTTTGCTATAGAGAGACATTGATGTCGAGTGACAATCTGAGCAACTTCTGCATTATAATCCCAGATGAATACAGTTTCTTCTCTACAGGATCAGCTGAGAGGCTCCTGTGGGCAATGTCAGGAGAGCCTACAAATATCACAGGCATTTTGACCAGTTTGGGGCCAGATGGGGTAATGCAGCCTCCCAGTGCCAGTGTGGCTCTTGTCCCTCTGAGTTCAAAAAAGCTTTGTCAAAAGTTCTAGAGAAACTTTGCAAAAGCAGAAGAACAGACAGTGGAGGGATTGCTGCTGGGGGTCTGCAAAACTATTGTTCCCAGTTGGTGGAGAATTGCAACAAAACATACCAAAGTCAGCTGTTTTGAGGAATCTATAGCCACAGGTGCTGCTTGGGATTTCCCACCCTTGAGCCCATCATTACCCACTCTAGAAAACAAACTCCCTTTTAGTATGTTGAACAGCATGGGGGGAACAGGATCAAAACTCCTGCTGCACACCCCAGACCACAGATAAGTAGAGATGACAATAATAGGGACAAATAGTGATAACAACTGTGATAAATAGAAATGAAACAGGACCGTGGGTATGTGGCAACCAGCAGCAGAAGACAACTCTGTGCTTGGCCTTTCCCACCCAGGACACAAAGGAACGTGGAGAACCTCAGAGGCAGCATTGCTTCATCTGCTGCTCACAATGGGCAGCCTCGGGGTGTTTTCAACCTCCCTGGTCAGGAAGAGGGGGACAGAGTGTGGGAGCTTGGGCAGAATATTCAGGATGGCAAATTACTGAGCTTCTTAGAGGCAATCATAAGCCTTAGGGATGGTGAGGCTCTTACAGGAAGAGAAGACTCACATGGGAGGTTGTGACTGGCTGGACCTCATCCTGCTATGCTCCCAAAAACTCTGACTTCAGGGAATGGCATGGGAAGGTGTCCTGGCCTAATGGGAGAAATAAGACAGCTCTGCCTTGAAATGTCTGGGCAAAGATTAAATGTGCCTTGCTGGAAGAGAAAACTGCTGTGATATTGTGCCAGTGGGCGACAGAGCTGTTCGTGTCGGGATGAATTCTCTCTGTGAGCGGCACGGGGGCCCCGTGCCTGCCAATTACGGAGTTCGGGGAATGCATCCCGCACTCCTCCCTGCTCCTGCAGCAATGCAGCTTGGTGGGGCTGGGGCGTGTTCTTCTCTTCCAGAAGCCAGGAACTCATCGCTCCATTTTTTGTAACATGATTTTCGTAGTTCAAAGCAAGCAATGCTTGTTTTAATTAATGAATATGTTTCTCTTTTCTTGCTTCTTGGCTTTCTGCCTGGTCTCGCGTTTTCATGCCTTGAGAATAAAATGTTTCATTCAAAACAGAATCCTCTTTGTCCCTGTGTGGCTGCTGCTCAGAGAGGTGAAGGAGCTGGGGAGGTGGCAGCGGTTTCAGTTTTGGGGGTGGAGAAGCAGAGAGGGAGAAATGCACTGGATTACAGAAGAACTGCAAAGAAAAGACAAGTTTTGTAGCACTCACTGCACTTAACTCTTCCAATTTTCCAAAAGTCGTGGCAAATCCTGTTTATGCAAATCCTCACCTTAGCAGCTTTCAAATATTTTTAGAGCCACTGGTGTGAACAGAAGTGGAAATTGGAAGTATATAATCCCAGCAAAACTCTATGTACCTGTGGAGTTCACTGCAAAATGTGTGAGTAATGATGTGGCACATTTAAGTGGTGTTTGATGACCTCTACCCCCAGCATCAGCCCTTTTTTCTCAGCTCTGCTTTAGCTTATCATCCCTCCTCAATATTGGGCTAAATTCCAAATAAAGCAGGGAAATCAGCTGGCAATTCATTTGATGTGTTACATTTTTTTTTCTCCACACTTAATTGAGCATTCCACTTCGAGTAATCCTCAGCATTAGATTAAATCTCTATTGATCTCATTTTAATGAGCTCACCACTGTGACCAACAGCTCTTTCTCCCGTAGCAGATGGAGATGTGGCCATCCAAACATGCAGCAGAAATACCTCATTTCAGAGGGCTGACTCCTTCTCCTCCCCATGACTGTCCTCAGCACCCCATTACCCCGGAGTCTGCGCACCCAGAGCCAGCAGATATATCCTGCCCTTTGCCCTGTGCCTTTGTGAGGTTCCTACTGCAGGGAATTGCTGTATAAACACTGCAAAGAGCTTCCTGCTTAGAGATTTCATTGCTGAGCAGGCAATGTTCATGTCCATCTGAGTGAAGGCAGGTAGCTGAAGGCTCTGTGTGAGCTTTCTCCTGTGCTGCAGGGAAACCAGGAGTGCTGGAGTGCTTGCAGCTCTGACTGCCTGCTTAAGGGGGAATATTGCAAATTCAGGTCTGGGACAAATCAATCTTGTGAGCTACAGAATTGATTTCACTCTTGCATTTAAATTTTCACTTGAGATTAAACTATAAAATGAAGGAAATCTCCCTTTCCTTCCTTCTAATGAAAAAAATAAAGTGATTAATGAGTGTTTAAATCCTAATGACAAACACATCCTAATGATCCAGCACTTTATGATTTGCTGCACCATAGCATTTTGTAGACTTCATGGATCAAATGATCTTTAGGGTCAGCTAATCACACCTTCTGCCTGGCAAAGGTCATGGGCACTTTCCCAGTGATTTTTGCATACAGTCCAACAGCTTGTATAGGAACTGAAGAGTTTAACCCCTTCTGAAAGACCTTGATGTAAAGACAACATTGGGGTGTATTCTTAGGGAGGGAGTGGGGAGCAGTGTAGTGCTATGGATGAGACAGTTTAATTGAAGTCTCATTCTCTCATTGTTTAAGAGCTTACCTCATCAAAAAATGTCATATACTAAGTAATATATTAAATCTGTATGCTCAGTTTTCATGGGTTCATGGCAAATGGCATTACCCAAGCACAGCTGAGAGGCAGCAGCCAGGGCAGGGACATTGTCTCATGTCTTTTAGCATGAAGTGTGCAATGTGAATTTGCCAGTGCTGCCCATCATAATTTTCAAGTTTGATTATTGCTCACTTGCTTTCTTCCTCTTCCTTATCTGTGAGAAACAATATGTCTTGCATCAGCAGATTGTGATTAATAGTCATGATGTGTAATGACATTAATTAGCAATAGCTATTGCTAATGATTAATAACAGCAGCTAAGTGAAACCTTGGCTGCAATGATTTATTTTGGTACTTTTATTGAGCTGTGCATCTGGCAATATTGGGATGCTGCAGCAGCTTCAGGGAGGAATGTCAGTGTGGGGATGTGAAGAGCTGAGAGACGTGTGGAGTGAAGCAGCTGTGTGGACACAATGATCCATTGGGAAATTTGGGTGCTTCAGTGGGAGGGAAGACGGAAGCTCATCATGCAATGTGTTGTGAAGCTTCAGCACAGGTCACAGGATCATCAAATGTTTTGGGCTGGAAGGGAACATATAGACCATCTTGTTCCATTCCCACTGCCATGGGCAGGGGCAGCTTCCACTAGACCAGGTTGCTCCAAGCCCCATCCAGCCTGGCCTTGAACACTCCCAGGGATGGGGCATCCACAGCTTCTCTGGGCAACCTGTGCCAGTGCCAGTAAAGAATTTCTTCCCAACATCTGATCTAAATATCTCCACTTTTAGTTTAAAGGCCTTTCCCATTGTTCTATCACTATCTGCCTGTGTAAAAAAAGTCTCTCCCCCTCTTTTTTATAAATTCCCTTTAGGTACTGGAGAGGCTCTAAGGTCTCCCCAGAACCATCTCTCTCCAGGCTGAACAACCCCCTCTTTCTCAGCCTGTCTCCAGAGCAGAGAGGCTCCAGTCCTCTGATCATTTCTGTGGCCCCCTCTGGATTCGCTCCAACAGGTCAATATCTCCTTTGTTGGGGACCCCAGAGCTGGATGCAGTGTTCCAGGTGGGGTCTCAGGAGGCAGAGGAGAGAGGAAGAATCACCTCCCTCAACCTAGACACTTAGGTCCCCTATTAACCATGAACTCCAAAAGGCTTTGGCCAAAATGTAAGTTGTGTTGCACAGATTTTTATAGCTCTTTCACAGGGAAATGTTGTTTTAATGCTTTAACTTGTTTTGACATTGGATGGGAAACAAGCCAGAAGCACAAATCAATAATCTCCACCGTTGCTAGGAAAGGCCTAAAAGAAATTCCATCTTGAACATCCCTGCTCTTTGCTGAAACAAATTGGAAATGAGAATTTGCAATAGGGGAACATAATTGTTGCCCACTACCCAGCTGAATGGAACAAAAAGGACCAGGCCTGTCTTCAGCATGGCCTTAGTGCTGATTCCTCCTTCTGGGAGAACTGAACTTGCATTTGGATTAAATACAATTATTCCTTTTTTCCTCCTGCTTCCTATTAATTATAAGCAATTTACTCTGAAAAGATCTGTTACCATGCTAATCTTAGCAATTGCCATACTGCAGCGAAAACATTGCACAACCCTCTACGTCTGCAAATGCTTCCAACGATGAAATTTCAAATTAAAAAGCAGCAACAAAAATATCCTGGACCACTTCTACAATTTTCCTCTGTGGCACAAAGGTTTATAAGAGAAACATTTTGCTTTATTTATAGCCACTTCTGCTACCGCTGCAGTTGTTTTTGTGGTCTATTCTTTCTAATTTAAGCTGCAGCATGAGGCAGAACCCGGTTATTTGATTTGTCTCGAATGAGCCACACAAACGAATGATGCAGGCAATGTAATAATAGTCCGTGCTGGGCCTACAGCCTGGGATGTACAGAAACATCCCAAAAGCTTGAAGGAAATGTGAGTATCAGAGAGCAGCATGGCATGAAATTTTTCAGTGACAAGCTGGTGCCTGGAATGCAGCTCCAGGTAACTGTGATGGAAAGATCATCCCAGTTCTGAGCACTGGGAGCTCCCACGGTGTTTTACACCGTGCAGATGAGAAAATGAGCATAAGAGGAGATGTGAGGATGTGAAAACCCCAGAGAAAACAACAGCTAAACTTGGACAGAATTCTGAGTTTTGAGTGAGAGGTGGCTCCTGCACCACAGGCTGACTCTCTGCAGGCTTTGCTGGACCTCCCAGCCAAAGCTGTGTGAAGGAACCCTGATCTCTTGTGGCCCACATCACAACAATTTTGGGAGCGCTGGACTGGCAGTGGTCAGGTAACAGCCACCAACAGAGTTAAACAGACAAGATTACCTTCTCCTCTGACATCCAAGGAGCAAAGGCATTAGAGGGCCATGCACTGGAACCAGTAACCTGCAAATCAGTTCAATCAACTATTTAGAACAGGGCACTGTCTTTGTAGTGAACTTTGCCAAGTGCTTTGAAGAACCCTACAAGACACATCCATTTTTATTGCCATCACAGTTGGTGGCAGTCTATGTCCTGAAAGGTTCAAAGGATCAACTCAGCAAATTCTTCTTGGTTAAGGCAATGATCCTAGTGGAGTTGCAGTCCAGCCAACCCTGCCTAAGCAGCTACCACATCCTGAAAACTCCTGGACATGAGATCATAAAATCATGGAATTGTACAATATCCTGGACTGGAAGGGATCCACAAGGACCATTGAACTCCAAGCCCTGTCTCTGCACAAAACAGCCCCAAAAATCACACCTTGTGCCTGAGAGCACTGTCCAAACACTGCCTGAGCTCTGGCAGACCTGGTGCTGTGGCCACTGCCCTGGAGGGCCTGTTCCAGTGCCAGGATCCATCTGACTAAACTTGGATCTATAGCGTGGGTCCTGAGAACTCACCCCGGTCACTTTTGGAATCAGAAGGGTGAGAGGCACCTGTCAGTTGAATACAGGGTGTAATTAGTGTCCTGAAGAAGACACCTGCATGGTTTGGGTGAACAACACCCTATACTTAATGCCAAGGACTGAACCACTTCTATCTTTGATGAGCACCCAGACCATTAGTTTAGTTTAGTTTAGAGGTGGATTTCTTGAATGACATTAAGTGCCTCAGCAAAGGTGACAAAAGCTCTGCTGGTTGCCACTGCAGAATTTGCAGGTCTCCTGTGTATTCAGTGTCACACCTGCCAGCCCTGGACAGAGGTCTGGGGTGACACAGAGTAGCCCATATGGCACTGGGTGTCTGGTAGCCAGATGGCCACTTGTATCCCAGCTCTGCCTTTCGTGAGCTGCTAAAGTGAGGTGAGACAAATCATATCCCGAGTGTCATTGCCTGATCCAAAAAGTCTTCTGCAAAATTCCTCTGAATGTACCTAACCAAAAGCAGAGAGGGCACTTAAGATGACAAACCAGCTGAGATTGTCTTTGGTGAGCACTGCACTCCTCCCCACAGTGCTGGGGCCCCAAAAGCATCTTTGAAAGCCAGGCTGATAGGAGGGGCCCATTTTGTAGCCCATGTGCTGCCCAGAGGTGAGGTCTTAGAATCATAAATGGGTTGGGTTGGAAGGGACATTAATGATGTTCTGGTGCAGCCATGGGTTTTGTGTTTCCTTTTGGTTCATTCCACACAACCCCTGGGCTGGTGTTTGTGGTGTCATGTTGTCTGTACAAAATGCCTTGCTCTCCCCAGGGGCTGCAGAAGGATTTCAGCATCTCTCACTGGCCTTTTGCTTCCACGGTGGGACCAATTTTGCTGATGGTTTTGTGGCACATAAAAATAGGCTGTGCCTGGAACAGAGTTACAACCAGAGTGAAAGCTTGTGGGGCTGCAGATTCTCTGACCCTAGACTGGTGGTAAATGAAAACAGGAGACTGAACTGAATTTCCATACCACGATGTGGCTGTTTGACTCACTAAGGTAATTTGAAACCAACTTTCAGATTTATTCCCCTCTGCTCTTGGTGCAGCCTGGTGTGCAATTTTTCAGTGGCAGCACCAAGCTAAGTAGAGTCAATGAGGGTTAAAAGGGCTTAAGAAAAAAAGAGAGTCATGTTTGGTCAGGTTATTATTATCCCAGATCGATCCCTGCAGGATTTATTGGGCAGCCCATGGAATGTTGTACTGACACAACTGAGTGGGCAGCAGGAGGAGATGTTGGGATGGCTCAAATTGACACAGCAGTGAGATAAAGTGTTTGCCAGCCTATGGCATGAATGGAAAGGACTCATTTGAAGTGAAACTCACTGGAGTGATTTATCTACTCACTCATTTATCTACTCACTCACTTATCTCCTACTAACTTATCCACCCAGATCTCCATCTCCAGTGCAGTAAAAACAGACTCAAAATATAGAAGATCAGGTCTTTTTTTAGATTTTGTTGAACTTGATGCACAGAGATGTTAATGAAAAAGTGTTCAAGGCTTCTTGGTGGATAATATGGAAAACTCTTAGTAAATTCCTTAGTGCAGTTCATCAGCACAGAGATGGAAAATGAAAGCTAGAAATGAAAGTGAGGCAAATCAAGACAAAAACATTAATGATTTGAAAAACTGAGTATCAACCCAAACCATTCTATGAGCCTGTGATTCTAGCTGAAATGGGTGATCCTCCATCTCTGGGGACTTATGGGAACCTAGGAGCTCAGGGTTGTAACTTTCAAGGGAACTAAGGTAACTTGGCATCTCCTTTTGCACTGAGCAAAGTGCTGAGCCCCACTAACTGCAGTTAAAACCTCAGCCTGTGTTTCTTATTACCACTCTATATGGAGTCTAGCCCCAGTGTAGGTGTAATACATTGAGCTTATTATCCTCATTTTCCAGCACAGCAGCACTGAATGCAATTACAAAGCCTCTTAGAGGTGATTTGACTATGCAGACACTCTGCAGCCTGCTGGTTTTTCAGACACATTTAGCGCCTGTTGAAGAACAGAAATCTTTCTAGGCTGATATTGGAGCCATCTGGTGATGTCTTTTTCAGTCCAGTAAACACTTCTGGGTTCAGTTTAGAGGATGTCAGTACATAACAGCTTATTTAAGAGCCAAAACTGGGTGACTGTGAAAAGCATATACACCTTGGGGGTGATGCAAGTGTGCAGTAGAGATTATTCCTAAATCTAGCGGTAGACAGGAGACACCTGAATTATTTCTCTTTAAACACAGGTTAATGGTTGAGTGGAATTTTAGTGGCATGTCTGAAAATGACAGCAAGCCTCCTATTTTGTGGGATGATTTGAATGTCAAAGTGTTTCTGCATTGAGTTGTCTCCTGCTGTACTGCTTGGAGCAGAATAACACCATTGATCCATTGGGCTGCATGTAAAGGATGCACAATATCTGTTACACACAGGATTAGGCCATGTTGCTTACCTGGAGGTGTTTCTTGTCACCACACAAAGACCCTGGCTCAGAACCATGCCCAAGGGAAGCAGGTTACTTGGTCCACCTTCTTCCCACACCCTGGCTTTTCTTTAGACCTTTCCTGTGCATGATGGGATCAGCTTAGCTCCACGGGACTGGCAAACTCTTGTGAGCTCATACCTGTGTCTGGCTTTGCCCTTGGCGGCTTCTGAACTTTCTGCTTCAGGCCAAGGTAATTTATGCACACAATATGACTTGGTTTCAGCAGTGATTTAGAAATAACCATCTTCTGATGGTATTTCCAAAGGTCTTTTTGTTACTGAGTTTTCTCTTCATTGAAGTGCCTCTCAGTAATTTGTGCTGCAGCTGTGACGGTTCCAGGAGCCCGTTCACTAATCAGTATGATACGAGCTTACACATCCAGCTGCTCACACCCGTCCCTGTCCCTCCAGGTCAGTTTTTCAGGCAGCAGATGTGTCCCTGTCACCCCCTAATTTGCACACTGATTCGGCATGCTTTGCTTTCTGCATCAACGTGTGCAGCAGCACAAGGTGTTGCTGGGAGCCAGGAGAGAACTTCAGACCCTTCTCCTTCAGATTCCTCCCTAACAACTGCCCTTTCTCCACTTGTCTCCATGGGCTGAAGCAATAGGAAAAGCTTCCAGAAAACTTTCAAGCAGATTTTCCCCTTGGCCCTTCACTTCCAGACATGGGAGGTTCTCCCTCCTTCCTGTCTAGCAAACGACTACACTGCCCATGACTAAGCCACACGCTGGTACCTGTTGCCATCAGGATCTTCACCTGGTGCCCCTCATTTTCTCTTTTCTCTGTGGTGGTCCTCGTGCCCCCACACCTTAATGGGATTGCAGGTTCCCCTGGCTGCAGCCCTGCCTGTCAGGCTGTGCACTGAGGCATTTGCCTGCTTTCAGGTGATGTCAAGCCATAACTAATACTTTTAATATTAACTGCTGGAGGACAAGGTTGCAAGATGGTTCACAGACATTTCATATTACGAGCCATATTTTATGGTGGAAATTAATTCTCACAGTCATTCATGAGTGCATGTTCCTTCCCCTTGCAGCCTGTTGCTTCTTCCCTGGCATCCACTGATGTTCTCTGCATGGCACAGTGGTATTAGGAGACTGAATGTGAGATTTAATCATATTTGTGATCCTAATTAGCAGGTAGGTGTTGTTGGAAAGGATGATCAGGCTCACCAGGCTACACATTTCCACTAAGTCCTCTGTGTTGATCCTGCTGCATGCTGGTGCCAGGAACTGCACCAGCAAAAAGCCTTCTGTGGCACAAAACCTGAAGGGTTCTGTACTGGTTTAGCTCCCTGGACTGGCATAGCATGGGTCAGGGACATAGCAGTGAGGTGAAAGGGAAGTTGTGGGATGTATGTTGGGGTCAGGGACAGCATCAGGGAGCCGGACATCCTTCTTGGCAGTACATAACCCCCATGGAGCTGCATATCCTGTAGCAGCTGCCCTTCAGTTCCAGTGTGAGAAGTGAGGTATTGAAATTTGTTTCAAAAATAATTTGTTTCAACGAATGCAATCTCTTTTCTTCTTCAGGAGATGGTAAATCAGATGGTATTCAGGCTACCTCTGCCCTTCTTAAAGGAATGAGATAAGCAATAAAGTGAGTCCTGAGGTTTGCCAGCCTTCATATCCCATCAGCCTCCCACGTCTGCCCTGATCTCAAGAAGCTTTGGGACAAACCAGAGGATTCTTGAATTGGTAATCAAAGCATCCCTGTCCTGGGAGAAAAATAGAAGGAATGGCAGGCAAGGAGGATGTGATTCTCTTAGTGCAGGCCCGTGGAAGCTCTTCTCCATGACAGCAGACAGTGGTTCACAGTCAGAGCACTGGGCAGCCATAACACAGATGACTGAGGTGATCTCTGCAAGGACACGGGGGTTGCACAGCCTGTACATCACACATTTATATGCCTTCAGGTGCTGCGTTTGTGCTCACCTGGATGACTCAGCCTGACCAAGGTTTGCTTCCTGCACATCCGTGTTCCTGCCAGCAGAGCTCCGTAGCATGAGTCACTCTGCAGTGTGGCAGCTGGTTCCTGCTGGTGTCTGCTAACATCTTTACACCTCTTCAAGCTTCCCAGCAGGTAAACTGTGTGATGGGAGCTCAGTGCAATAAATGGGAATGGGGTTTGGGAAAAGATTCAAAGCAATGCATTCCTTGGGCAGCTCAGGGGTCCAGAAAGATCTCTGCAGCCAATGCAAATCTCAAAAGTGCTGGTATTTCCCTTCATTCAAAAATTGCTCAAACCTAAACAGGGATGAGATGTACTCCTCATGGGAAGGGAGCATGTTTGTTTGCCTTTCTTTGGTTTATTTTTGAGGAAATGACCTTTCTGAGCTGTTTAGCAGCTGCTCTTTCTCCATCATTTATTTTGCTTTCAGTATTTTCCAAAATTGAAAGAAGTCATAACCACACCACCCCAAGAAGAAGGACAGTATGAGACTGCTAAGATGATTTAGCCAGGCAATTAGTGCAGATAAATTGATTGATGAATATGCACCCTCAAAACCAAAAATCATCATGGATATGATCAGGAAAAAATTCATGTTGGCTTATTTGATGAAACCAGACTGTCACCTGCATGAAATTCCCTCTGAAAAGGGAGGGAGAGGTTTGTCTGTCTGGGAGCTGTGACCATGCTTCTGATTCACTGCACACACTCCTTCCAGCACACTCTAAATAACCTCATTCCCTGGGGGCTGACTGCAACCAGCAGCTGCCAGCAACCGACTTGTCTGGTGTTTCCTCCCCTGGCTGGCAGGACTCCCCACTCCCAGGATTTTAGGGGACATGGTGAGAAAGAGGCACTTCCTGTCCCTTGGAGGTGCGAATGAAGGGAAGCAGTGCTCATCTTTCAGTTCTGCCAGTGTGGAAAGGACTGACTACAGCAGGGAATTTTGCATATAAGATTTTGGGGTAGGTAGAGGAATCCTGACATGGTGAAACTGTGCTGCTCTTTGAGTGTTGTGCACTCACTTCTATACCTGACCAAAACCAACAATAAACACTAAGAGGAAACTCTGGAAAAAATATCCCAACTCTTGTGCTTCCGGGACCTGAAAGTCACGGTCTGGAAAATATAGATCCAGTGGGAGCACCTTAGTCCCAGCCCTTCAGTTTAACATGAGCTGTCAGCTCTTTGACAGTGTAAGAAGCTGAAGAGCAGGTTGGTATTATGCTGCTGCTTTGTAGGAAGCAGCAAAAAAAAGAGGAATTATTGGATGCAGAGGTAATTGTGATGTGCTGTAGAAGTTGGAATGGCTTTTATAAAGGGAAGTCCTGCCATAGTCCCTGGAGTTCTCTGAAGGTGTCAACAAGCCTTTGGGTAAAGGATATCCTGTTGATATAACCAGCTTGTATTTCCTGAGAGCTGCGGACAACATCTCTCACCAAAGGCTTTTAAGGAAAGTCAAGGTGTAAATGGAAAGGTCTCTGGATGAATAAAAAAGGAATGAATTAAGAAAACAGGAAACAGAGAGTGGGAGCTCATGGTCAGGTCTTGTGGTAGAGGCTGATCAGCAGTGGTGTCCCCTAGAGGTATGTTCTGTTTGCTTAGAAACTCATTCATGAACTGGAAAGGAGTAAACAGTGAAGTGACAAAATTTAGTCATGATACAAAAGTCCTCTGGGTATTAAAGATAATTAAAAGTTGGGAGGAATTGCAGAGTCTCAGTGACTGGACAGAGAAATGATGCCCGAGGGGAAAAGCAGCCCTCAGTTCACACGTGGCTCTGAGCTGGCCAAGAGGGAAAACTTGGGGCCGTAACAGATGGTTCCATGAAAATATCAGCTAAGCATATTGTAGCAGTCAATAAAGAAAATAAAATGTTGGGAATTGCTAGGAAATGGGATAGAGCTCAAAACAGAGACTGTTACTATAATAAATAAATCAATAAATCAATATTATGTATTAATATTATTATTATATAAATACATAAATCTGTGGCTCTTCTAACTTGAATCCTGTGTGCAACTCTGGTCTTCTCGCTTGAAAAGGAAACCATAGATAAAAAAGGATTCAGAGGATTAAAAGGCCGATAAGGGGTACATAACTACTCAGTGTAAGGGAGAGTTAAATAAGTTATCTCTTCAATTTAAGAGATGACCAAGATAAATCTGTAACATCATGAACATCGTGGAGAAGGTGAAGAGATTGATTTTTCATTGCACTTTCCAATAAAAGAAGAAGGAAGCAGTGATTTTAAGTGGGAGAGGACAAGCTCAAAGGAAACGGGAGGAAATTACTCTTCATGCCTGTAGTTAAACTTTGGAACTTCCTGCCACAGTGAGTTGTGGGAACTAAAAGCTGATGTGGCTTCAAAAGCACCCCTTCAAGAAGGCTCTTCGAGGAAGAGAGAGATTGAGGGTTATTAATATACCAAGTCCACCTTTTCAGGAAGTCCCTGAACTGCACATGATTGAGAAATGGGAGTTTGCTTTTTATTCTCTTCCCAAAGCATCTGCTTTGTCTGATATCAGAGAAGGAATCTTAGAGACAATAACTGGTTCTTGGGCTGCACAAAATGCACTGACCATCAGCTCCTTCACAGTGATCAGATGAGTGTTGCACAGTTTTGTCAGTGTTGCTGTGCATTTAAAACCTTGTCATGGTTTAATTCCAGCCAACAACTCAGCCCTACACAGCCTCTCACTCACTGCTCCCTGGTGAGATGGGGGAGAGAATTTGAAAAGTGAGAAAACTTGTGTGTTGAGACAGAGACAGTTTAATAGGGGAAGCAAAAGCTGTGCATGCAAGCAAAGCAAGAAAAAAAAAAAGGGAATTAATTCCCCACTTCCCACAGGCAGGTGTTTGGCCATGCCCAGGAAAGCTGGGCTCCAGCACATGTAACAGTGACTTGGGGGAGTTAAACATTACTGCTCTGCATGTCCCCCTGTTCCTTCTCCCAGCTTGCTGAGAATGATGTCCTATGGTATGAGGTGTCCCTTGGGTCACTCAGAGTCAGCTGTCCCACCTGTGTCCCCTCCCAGCTCTGTGCACTCCCAGCCCACTCACTGGTAGGGTGAGGTAAGGAGCAGAAAAGGCCTTGATTGTGCATAAGCTCTGCTCAGCAATAATGAAAACATCCCTGAATTGTCAACACTGTTTTCATCACAAATCCAAAACACAGCCTCATAATTGCTATTATGAAGAAAATTGCCCCAGGTAAGACCAGCACAGACCTCAAGGACCTGGCCTGGGAAGCAGACAAAGCAATGATCTCAGACATTCAGGTGCTATTTTCCTTTCAGGTCATTTCCATCAGCCTGTGCTCACCATTCCATCCTTTGGCCTATTATTTCCAAATTTTCATTTCTCCTATGGGAACACCATTTGCAGTCATTAGAAGATTGAGGATTTTCTTCCTATCCACTGCATAAAAAAGGTACAATGATCACAAAAGAGATGAATTCTTGGTATATTAATTCAAGTGCTATATATAACTAAATTATCCCCTCTTTTGGAATTGTTTGTTATTCCTTTGGTGATAGAACAGCATCCTGTTTGCTTGCACATACTGCAGCTGCAGATTTTTAGTGAAATCCTCATGGGTTTCTTGAAATAGCTTTAGAACTGAAACCTCCCAAACACTGCAATGCACTTCCAATTTATTTAACTGGATCCTAGTGTGAACCGACTACTCCTATCACATCGTTGTTCTTCAGAATGCATGACCATGGTGTTTGTTTAGTGCAAGGGCTTAAAAATATCCCTAAATTATGCAATTTTATCATTACCAAACTATGTGACTCAGCTTGAGCAAATTCCAGAAGGTGTGTTTGCTCCCATAACCTTAACTCAGTTATGCTGCACATCCTACATGAATAATCCATTGTCAGCCACAGGAAACGGGGATCTTGTTCAACTGCCACGATCTGATTCCAGACAATGACCATAAACTGCTAGTTCTGAGTAATATTAATCACTTTCCTGAACACCTGAGTTTAGATACACAGATAAATAATTAATTAATTCAGCACTATAAATGTGGAGAGCTTGTAAGAGCTAGGTTGTGCTGCTATTAGAGAAACAGCTATATGTCCTAGTAATACTCCCTGTTTTCCATATTCTACAAGTATTTCTCTTCCTCACAGGGAAAGCCTGACAGCTGGGATTGCCAATTGCTTTTTGAAGAGGTGATCTTCACATGAAGGTTTTATTTTGTAAACAGAATAGGACTGAGTCCAACCTAAAAGAAGCTTATGGATTAAGGATGTTGGTGTTAATTATACCTAATAACAATTGGGTAGCTTTGGAAAATCAGAATCTGAACATCTGCTGCTAAATATCAGTGGAAAGCAGAGTTGAAAACCTGGCTGTTAAAAGATCTAGGCAAAGTAGCCCCCAGTTAATACCTGGGAGATGAGAGACAGATTGGACAAACTGAGTGCCAGAGGTTTCAGTCTTCCTAGACACATGTCCGCTGTCCTCTCTAGCAAACAAGGTTCTGCCATTTCTAACTTAACCCTTCGGTTTCAGTTTAAACCCATTACACCTGACCCACTACCAGGGAACATGAAGAGCAGTTTACAATCTCCCTTTCCACAGCCACCTTGCCCACTCTCATATACAATTGTCTGAGCAGCTCTGGGCAGGAGAACTTGCCTTCCTTACAAAAAGAGAAATGAGGATGAAAATGTTGGCTTGTATGTACTGTCCAGCATGTTACACAGATCTGCAGAATATCAGCTTCTTGCTCTTTGGTAATGATGTAAGCCTAAAATTAAAAGCACAGGTATGGCATATCTTTAATCCAGCCTACCCTCCTCACCCAAGATGATGTTTTTCAAAGATATCTGAACACTGCAATGATCTCCATGCACAGGCTTAAAATTGCATCAAAAATAAAATTAATAAAATAGCAACATTCTCCACCTGAAGTCCAGAAAAATGACTAGGAGCACTTGAGTTTTAAAGGTCACCAAAGAGCTCATTCCATAATGGCACCATCATGACAAATCAACATATTGGGGTCAGTGACATTGTATTTCACCTAGGAGAGCAGAAGGACTTCCTAGAAAGGGAGCTAATGACGGTGCCTTCTGCATGACAGATGATCCCACATATGGAATCCATTTGGCCACAGGCAGAACCACCCATCAAGCAGATTACAATGATCCTCAGCTCTGCAGCTCTGCGCAGTTCCAGCCACTCCACCAGGACAGACGGGTTTACACCGAGTACTTAAATATTCATTACCTTCATCCAGCAGATTAAAGAAAAAAGAGCAAGCTGTGGAGATACAAGACTCTAAAGCAACAGCTGACAGTATAGGAGATGCTTTGCTTGGTGCATCTGTTGCACAGATTATGGATGAGGAGTTGCTCTGCTGAGCCGCAGCTTTTCTAGAAATTCTGTGTTGGAGGACACATTTCCCATGTGACAGGCTCAAATCCTGCATCTTTTTCAGGGCGTGAGGGAGCTGCCTCTGTTCCTTCTGGCAGCTTTTTTCAATGCTTAAAGATGTTGTTTGGGGAGCAACAGTGGAAACCAGAACGGCTGAGGAGGGTGTTAGGTTTCTGCCTGGATACAATTAAGCCACTGTATATAGGATCAGGGCACTGTGTATATGACACAATATATATACAATCAGGGTACTGTATATGTGATTAGGGCACTGTACTCAGTGGAGATGGGCTTCTCTGTGTTTTCATATATAAATCTAACCTTATTGCTCATCTTATGCTGCCGTTGTGTTGAACTTTGTGCTTTTTGTGCAGGTAATACTTGGGGGTTTCCCCCGTTTTAATGGTTATGACCACTGACACCAGAGTTGCAGAACAGGAAACCCCAGGGAGTGCTGACTGATCAGGATTAGGTGGCACCTTAAAGTGGCAGGCAGAGACAAAGCTCAGACCAAACAATCTGCTCAGCAATTCATCCTGCACACAAATGCTGCCCTTGCAGGCTGAACTTGTAATGAACTGCAAATTACAAACAAGGTTACCAGCATCTTATCACTTGCTTCAAACGCTGAGGATAAAGAAAGGTTGTAAGGAGTTGCTAAAAAACACAGGAAGAGGCAGGAAAAGTGTTCCATTAAAACAAATCAAGGGCAAGGAGAGATTGGTGGTTTCTGGGGTAACACTAAAGGGCTTTGATGAACGGCAGCTCCCAAAGGATGGTATCAATTATCTGCTTCAAGCCTGGACAAACTGGTTGCTGTGTAAGCATCAATGCACAGTCTTTCTGACGTCATCTGTATTCACATTAGAACAGCCATCTATTCCTTGTCTCCTTCTCAGCCTCATTCCTCCTCTCCTCTCACCAGCACAAACTTTTGTTTACACTCTGTTTTTTTGACTCATCGGTGACATTTTTCTCTTTTCTGACCCTCCCCTTCCATTACCTCTGAATACTCTCACTCCTTTCAACCACCTTTGTCCTGTCCTTCTCTTTTGGTCATGCTGTCCCTGGAATCCTTCCTCTATCACAGACAGGATCACAGCTATCCAAGGTATTTTTCCAGCTCTTTGGGTCTTTAAGACTGCATCACCTCAGGGAAAGCTGCCGTTTGTCAAAAAGGGAGAGGGCAGCAGGTGAAATTTAAGGGTTGTGCTATATAGGACATAAAATCTAGCGGTCGGTCACATTTGGCTCTATTTCTGGCACTTTTCTCCCTCCACCTTCTCAGAGGTCTCATCCTCTTCATCTCACTATTTTTTCTCTTACAGGATACTTCCTGCTGGCACTCCCATATTGTATCAGAAAGAAAAATGTTGAACTTATTTGCTGCCTTGAACCCTCTTCTTTTGAACAGCTCCTTCCCTCATCTCTACTGTTACTGCTGACTTGTAACTGCCCAGCTCTCCTACATCATCCTTCTTCTTTTATTTCAATTTCTTTTCTTTTAATATTTTTTTTTCATTTTTTTCTTTTGCTTTTTTTCTTCACCATCTCCCCACTTGGTTCTTAATTAGTTTGTTAATGTAGATGGTGGTTTTAGGCCCAGATTTTCCAGGAGTACCAAAACCAGGACAGCCACAATCGAATTTTTATTTTTCTGACTAGTTGCAGAATAGATGCTCAGTTCACGGTTTCCTCATAGTGATTTCCTCAGCAGCTATTCACAGGCTTTATTCTGTGAATTGATTCAACATTAGGGCTGTGTTATTTCCACCTAGTTGGAGGAGTGTGATGCTGTTTTCATTCCCTGCGTATTCAAGGGCATGAAAGATCAAGCATGAATATCTATCTGATCTTAGCCATTCATCCTGAATGTGGAATGTGGTCGCTATCAATGCTTTTACCTGAAAATAACTTTTTAATTTGCAGAGTTATGAACTTAGACATTAAATATAAACACTGACTTTTCCACTGTTATATCTAACATTGATTAAAATTGGAAAGAAATATGCAGAAGCAGTTAATTTTCAATCCGTTCCCTTAACTGTAATTGCCTCTTTCTCTACCCAGACAATAAATCCACAGCAGAGATGACAGTTTCATGATTTTTAGTCCACAGATACTTCCTGTCATGTATGTAAAAGAATTAATAGAAATGGAGAAAATTCTGTGACTTTCTTGACTAAATGAGGTCGATATGGGCTACTGTTTGAATCTCTATTTTTTACTTCATACATAACAATCTAAACTATCCTGACATATGGACTGGTTACTAAGGGAATAACTGGGAAGCCCATGTTGGGTTGGTTAGATTGAGAAAGCAAAAATCTAAACCAAAGCTTGTGTTTAGTCCTAATGACTACTTGGTCTGAATGCATTTACCAGAAATACCTCTGTGGAAACCTTGCCCACAGTCTCCAATTCCACTTTGCCTCTGGGTGGCCTAAGGCTGGTGTGCCACCAGGGTGGCCTGACAGTAAATGAGGAGGACATACAAGTTTCTCACTCTGGTGCTTTCCCCTACCTCTATTTCCTCCATGATTCTCTTTACTTGGATACTGATATGGTCTACAGCTTCTTCCATTAAATCCTCCTGCCAGTGAAACAGGATGTTCTTATTAACCTCATTCTATCAATGTGGAAGTTAAAGTGACTCACCGTGGTCACAGGTATCAAGCACCTCACAGAGCAGGGCCATCAATCCACCAGAAAAATTTTTTGGAAATTCTGGAGTAGAAAGCCCTCCAAGGAGAACAGTAATTATCATGATTAATTAAGGTGGTCATGTGGTAGGGTGCTGTGACTTCACCAGCTTGACCAGTGAACATCCCTGTGGGAGTGGGCCTGGGCAGAGGGACATCCCAGTGACAGAGTGCCAGAGCTCTGGGAGGAGGGGAGGAGCTTGAGGATTATCAGGGACTCTGAGAGAGAAATAGACTGCTGGAATCACACTCTGCCCTCCTTGGGACAGGCCCAGAGGTAGACAGGACAAATGACATAGAGGATTACTTGTCCTCTCTCTGCCTGGCTGAACCGAGGGACTTAAGGAATGGGGAGCAGTGGCACTAAGTCCTGCCTGGCACAGCAGAGGCAGCAGAGGCAGTCCTCCATGACTGCCCCACCTCCCCAGGTGCCCCAGCATAAACAGGTATGAGGCCCTGCAAGTGGAACTGAACAATGGCGAGTGTGATGGTTCCTCTGGGTGGGAGGTGTTGCTGCGGTTAATGGTTTCTCCAGGTCAGAAGTCTTGCCAAGGGTAAGTCACCCTATGCTGTGCATCAAAGCTGCTTCCATAAGGACATAAAGATGGGCCATTGTCATAGGAGACTCTCTTCTGAGGGGAACAGAAGGCCCAAAATGAGGAGCCTGGTGGACACAGTCCCTTGGGAGGCAGTCCTGAAGGGTAAAGGAGTCCAGGAATGCTGGACATTCTTCAAGAAGGAAATCTGAAAGGCACAGGAGCAGGCTGTCCCCATGTGCCAAAAGACAAGATAGAGGGGGAAAGACTAGCCTGTCTGGACAGAGGGATTTGGCTGGAACTTAGGAGAAAAAAAAGTGTTTATGACCTTTGGAAGAAGGGGCAGGCAACTCCAGAGGACCACAAGAACAGTGTGAGGTTATGCAGAGAGAAAATTTCTAATTTGGGCCAAAGCCCAGCTGGCTATTTCTGTAAAAAACAATAAAAAATGTTTCTATAAATAAATTCATAACAAAAGGATGCCTAAGAAGAATCTCCATCTTTTATTGGATGCTCAGGGAAACACAAATGACAAAGGATGAGAAAAAAGCTGAGGTACTTGATGCTTTCTACAAAAAGGCATTGAGGTCCTAGAACATGTCAAGAGAAGGGCAACAGAGCTGGGGAAGGTTCTGGAGTCCAAGTCTGATGAGAAGCTGCTGAGAGAGCTGGGGAAGCTCAGCCTGGGGAAAAGGAGGCTCAGGGAAGACCTTATTGCTCTCTAAAATGACCTGAAAGGAGGTTGTGACCAGGTGAGGTCAGCCTTTTTTCCCAACTAACAAGTGACAGGACAAGAGGAAGTGGCCTCAAGTTGCACCAGGGAAGGTTTAAATTCAATATTAAGAAAAATTTCTTTGCCAAAAGGGTTGTCAAGCATTTGAACAGGCTGTCCAAGGGAGTGGTGGAGTCACCATCCCTGGAGGTATTTAAAAGACACGTAGCCATGGCACTTGGGAACGTGGTTTGGTGGTGGACTTGGCAATGCTGGGTTAATGGCTGAACTCCATTATATTAAGGGTCATTTTTAACTCAACTGGTTCTATGATTAACTCCTATGATGTCCCCTAAACTAAGGATATAGATTCTGGCTGCATAAATTTGTCATTAGAATTTTGTAAAACCTTGGGATTGAGGAAGAAATTTGGCCACAAAATATCTTCTATATTTTGGAAAAAAGAGGGTCCTGGTCCAAGAGGCACTGAGCACACATAACTTCTAAAGAAATCTATGAATGCTGCAATTTCTTAGCCTTATGTAGCACAGAGGTCAGGAGGCTGAGAAGATCAGGGGGAAACTGCTAATGGAGCTGAGCAGAGTCAGTCTGGCTCCATCTCACAATGCAACTGGAGAACATCTGTGTGTTTGGTAGCAGTCTGTGATACAGTGGCCAGAAGTATATTCACTGTTTCAGCTTTCTTTTGGGATGGGTTTGAACTGCCTGAGCTCCCTCTGCCACTTTGTCAGGGCAAATAAGAGACACCCACCTTGGGGAATGAGGAATCCAAAGTCAGGTACAGCTGCCACATGGCACAGATGTGCATTGGAACTAAGAAAACTCAGCTCAAAAAGTCTGGGCTGGATATGAACCAGTATTAATTCCAGAGAGGAGCAATCTGACCCACTCTGCAGTTGCTGAGTCAAACTGAAGTCATTCTCTCAGAAAGTGCTGCAGAGGCTGAAAGGAGCCTCGGCGCTGAGCAAACCCCTTGGACAAAGCTGCCCTGAGATGAGGTGTCTTCAGCATCCCAGTGTTTCCAGGGCAACCAGAGCTGAAATTCAGTTCTAATGAAAGTTCACCAAATCTGAGCTTTTTCAGACATAATATTTTTCACCGGTTGAACTGACATCTTTGGAAGTTGTTTCTGAACAGTGGCTCTAGTGTGCTTGGCCATGTCAAGCATCAGCAAGGGCACAATAGTCAGACGTTACACATTTCTGGAAATAAGAGGCAGCTCCTTTGCCCTCAGTACTGTTATTGTTCCTTGGGAACACAGACATCACTGTACTGTTGAATCCATGGCCATTTGGTGGGATCACTTGTTTCTGAAAGTTTTTAGTAATGGAGACATCAGTAGAGGGTGGAAACAAGCCCTGATATCTCTTTTTTCCTGACGGTGTAATGTAATTCCTTATATAAAATAGATACCAAAGCATCTTTCTTCCTTTTGGGTTTTTTGGGATTAAATTTTTAGTTTTCAGTGTTGTAACTGTATATGTTCCTGTTACCACATCAAGATTTCTCATGGTTTGGGTTTTCAGTAAATTCCAGTGCTCTCTCATTTGTAACTAAGTCTAGCAAGTCCTGTTGTAAAATCGCAATTTGCTATTTCTCATGTCTTTGAATGACACTTTGCTCTTTTCTTACATGAAAGGGAAAACAGGCACTCTTAATCCATGTGTCCTAGACTGTTCACAGTTTGATTTATTACATCTTATCCTTCCTTCGCAGATAAATTATTCCAATCCTTTAGGTTTTTTGTTCATCCCTGTGAGAACGCTGCTTGTCCCTGAATTCCCCAGTCCCATTATTTATTTTTGAAACAGACTAACAAGCACTGAAGACCATCTTCTGATGACAGCAATCACATACATTGTGTAACTGAATTATGTAACCCTTCATCCCATCCTTTATATAGCCTCATCTATGTTTGCTTTTTGGATGTGGCCACACAGTGAACGCAATTCTCAACTGACCTTTCTCCAGTAATAGCCAAGGACTTTTCCTGAGTCACTGCTTATCCTAATTTATCGTGGCACAAAAGCACACTGAACTGTGACAACTTCATGGTATGACTCCCAGCTGTGCACATGTATGCCACAGCAAGGCTTTCCACCGAGAGGAGTTATCCCAAAATCTCTGGAATGGTATCCCATGTAGATAAATCCTAATTTAGGGCCACATTCCAGTCTCTAGAGTCAGTTTGGGAAGAATCGCGGAGCTGTGTAAAGGAAAAATAAATGTATGAGCCATGAACGTTGCCATGGATAGTGGAGCAGGGAATGCACAAGGCTGGTGTGACAGGATGGCTAAATAAAGTGGAAGTGACATAATGAAAGACCTTGAAACATGCAGCACAAAATAAAATATTTCCCCTAAAGACAGATCACTCAATTAAAAAAGAAAAAAACCCCAATTTCTAGGCAGAATGAGCAGTAAATCTCTGTGAGAATAGAGACAGCAACATTCATCTCAAGTTACAGTGAAGGGCAATAAATCTACAGGTAATTCTCGGAGTGACCATTCAGCACAATGATGGACAAAGGTCTGCAGGGCTCTGCAGCCTGGCTTGCAGCTCCTCCTGCTCATAGATTTAGCTTGGAGAATCATAGACCAGGTCAGGCTATTGGGATTGCTTTGGGTACTGCAGGCTGGAGACCATTGCCTCAGCAGGCAAGATCAGTGTACTGAGATACAGGTGATGACAAACATATGTGCCCTGCCAGTCCCAACAGACCACTTACCAGAAATTTAGGAACTGAAGGCTTCAGCTGAAGCATCTCTGGTGAAACTCAGCAGAGCTTTGACAAGCACTGAAGCTGCTTTCACAGCATCTTTAATTATCAGATGTAACTCAAATGGCTGAGGGGCTGCAGTTAGAGAGGGAATCAGTGAATCTCAGGCAGACAATGGGGTATTATTTCCTTCACAGCTGCTCAGGACTGAATTTTTCTTATGAATGTTGTTAAAAGTGCCCAGGACTGCTGGAATTTTGTGTTACCATGCTCCTTTGTGCTGCTCTCAGAGTGACAGCCAGACAACCCTTTCCTTCTGCTGTAATTTGGAACCTGTGCGGAAATTGTATTCTTTTGGGAAGGTGCAAATGGTGGGCTTGGTCTCTTATATTGCTGTACACTAGCAATGGTCTCTGTGGTTGGGAAAACCACGTCTGAGTCCAGAGGCAAGACAAAGAGAGAGGAGACTGATGAACTGGAGAGTTTCTTTATGTGATGTCTATCGCCTTGCTTACTGGGAAGCTCTGGGTGCAGCAGCATTTCCCTCAGCAGCTGCAGTAATCCCGTCCCAGCTCATATCTCCAACACAATCTGCTCCTAAAATAGCCTTTTCCTCTGCACAGAAGTAGGAGATCTCATTTTAAAAGCATTTCCTCTGCTGGTAGTCTCCCAGCTTTTACTCATGGTGCTGGTATCCAACGCTGCTGCTGTGAATGGGCAGCAACGCCCATGCAGAGGGAGGAAGAGAAGGGACCCAAGGAGAGGAAGCAAGGAGAGGCCACGTGCCAAAGGGCCAACACACAAAAAGCAAGGTCTGGTGCTGCCTGGAGAAGGATGGAGATGGGGACAAGTTGTCTGGCAGGTGCCTCAATACAAGGCACTCCTGCAGGCGGGTGGCAGTTCACAACCAGAAGCATCAAGTGCTACATCTTGTCTGAAGGCCACATGAGAGGTGGTGCAGGATGCTACCAACAGGGAATTGTTCATGGTGGGCAGAAAGAAACACATTCGTCACCAGGAACGACCCCCCCATGCTTACAGCAATAGCTCAAGAAGGTGACTGCCATCTCAGCCTCAATGGAAAGGACAGCCATGCTCAGAATCTCCCAATTCTCGACCTCATGTCCTTATCCAGTGTCTTCTCAGGAACTCTCATTCAAATCATTACTTTTGGTTACCTTACTCAAACCCTTTGGTCTAGAGTCATTCATTCTTGACCAGCCCATTTCCCTCACCTCATATTTTCAATCCACTATCAAATGATCAAATGTAAGCAATTTGTTACAGACCATGCTCAACATCTCTCCTAAGTACAAATCTATCTATCTATCTATCTATCTATCTATCTATCTATCTATCTATCTATCTATCTATCTATCTATCTATCATCTATCTATCATCTATCCATCTATCCATCTCTGAAGGTTCTAATATGTATGAACACAGTGTTTCTGATTTCAGCCCTGAATTTCAGGAGCAAATTCCCCAGCACTGCACAGGACTCATAAATGCATCTCAAATGGGATTTATCTCAAGCACCTCAAAAGCACATGTACACAAATTAATATTCATTACTAAATTAATATTCATGTTCTGCCTCTGTGATTATTTATCTTCATAGACCTGGGTTTGGCACTGTCCGCTTCCTTCACACTAGGATTCATTCCTTTCTCCTCAACTGATTAATGTGTTGATATGAGGTTTCAGGTAAATGGCCAAACTTTAATTAATCTGTCCTTTCAACCAGTTGTTCCTTCATGACTGCAATTCTGTCTATGCTGTGAAAATCTTGTGGTTTTCTGTGCTCTTGGGACATCACTGCTGGCTAAGCATTGCCTCCATGTACCATAACACCAAAGAACATCCTTCTGAGTCTGAACTCACATGTCCTCATCCAGCAGGAGCTCATCTCCTCCCTTCCCATCCACCTGCACAGCATGTGATAGATAGTGATGGATTACTCATGGGAAAGACAATTTGAAATTTTGAGCTGGCCTTTTTTCTCACTTCCTCTGCTAGAATGATAATTTGAAATATTTGTATAAAACACAACCTATTTCCCCAATGGTTATTTTTTTGTAGCAGAAATCACTTTGTAGTAAAGTATGTTTTTGAAGCTAAGATTTTGTCAAGCTGTTTAAATGCAATCCAGCTGTCACAAAACAAGCTCCTCCCTTTTATAAAAATACCAGTCCACCACCTCCTTTCCTCCTTCACTGTCCCTCTCTGGGCAACATCTGGAAACAGTCTAATTAGTGGTCCTGAACATAACTCAGCAAAATCCTTTCTTGGCAGAGTGCTAGATCTGGACCATAAACCAAAGGCTCTATGATCTCCTTATTGTAGCCAGATTCTTGCTCACCCCACAGATCCTGCTGCATGGGCAGGGCTGAGAGAGTTGCCCAGCAGCCTTTTGCTCCCTGTAAAATGTGAGCAGCCTCAGCAGTGAGGTGGCAGCTGATACTGGTACAGGAGGGGGATAAGGAATTTCTTAGGAAGTGGTGGGGCTTTCTCATCACGCCAGAGCCATCTGCATATCAGGAGAAATCCCACCAGGGGTGAGGAGGTGATTTCCTTCCTGGCAAAATATCCTGCTCCAGCTGCAGCAGGGCAGCATGCATGGTGAGAGGTGGTCACGTCTGGCATTTGTGCATCTGTGCTTTGGCTTGGCACACAAGGGCTCCCCACAACCTGCAAAAGGGGTATTTCCCTCCAGTTTTCCTTCTCTATTGGACCTTGGATGGTAAGAATTTCACAGCAAGGACTTGGTTGCAGGCCCCCACAGCAGGAAAATGTTTTAGTGATGCAAAAATAGACAGATGCAAAAAGAATTCCTTCAGATCCTTGAATACTCCCTACCTTAGACGT
Organism: Nicator chloris; assembly: GCA_013400495.1. Lineage (NCBI taxonomy): Eukaryota > Metazoa > Chordata > Aves > Passeriformes > Pycnonotidae > Nicator > Nicator chloris. The sequence goes on along the minus strand of WAAE01011694.1, from coordinate 8,978 downwards.
AGACATGGGTTTGAAGTGAATTTTCCAGAAGAGAAGTGATTAGTGCAGAAATCATGGAAAACAACTTTAGAGCTCCTAGTTGAAGGGAATATCCAGCAACTCTGGCTTTCAAAACGTAAATAGGAAACAGTCACAAAATCTTATCTGTACTTTGCAGCTAATGAAAACACTAGTCTCTCCTGGGAGCCAAGTCTTTGCTCTAATTTTAATGCATTTTCTTAGATTTTCCTTAGCTGTGACTAATTTGTGCTGTCAGGTGTGCCTTTTTTGAAGTTAAAAAGCATATCTGAAGTGCTACAACCTCTAGCCAGAATATTTAAATGACTGAGTATCCACATCTCAGAGCCTGTCAAGTGAGGGGATGGCACTCAGCTGCCCTCATACTCTGCTGAGCCATGGCTACAAGCAACCTCTGCTCCCACAGGAACCTGTAGGGAATTCTTCCCAGGTGAAGTGCTCTGCTGGCCCCTGGCACTATGTGGGCTGTGCACAAACAGCACTTGGACTGTCAAGCACAGAACATTTCAAAGCTAGATCTCAGCAACCTGCTAGAATGGGTCTAAATAGCTATAATTGTGTATATTTAATTATAACTTTATTACAATATTTAACTTCAAAGACTTCACCCGCCTGCTTGCTCTGGCTGTGTTCATGTCACAGATTAATCCTGGCCCTGTTGATCACACCATAAAACCTCTACCCCAGGCCACAGAGCCTTGTAGCCAAGGGTCAAAGGCTTTAGGAGACCCTGGGGTTAGAACTTGGTGTAGCGGGATGGGCTGGGATCGCATTGGACTGTTCTTGATTGCTGTTCAGCTGCTGCTTCCTCTGGTTCAGCTGAACCCTGTGCTCAGCTCTGCTCAGTGGTCCAGGGGACAGAGAAGACCGGGCTGGAGGAACCCACAAGTAGGCACTGGCCCCAGCTGGGCAGCTCCCCCTCCATGGCAGGTGTAACATATAGCGGGGACATACCTTATGGTGTCAGTGACAGATGGAATAACAGGGCACCCTGAGTTCAGGAGAGCAATTCAGGCCACCTGCTACTCACAACTACCAGGTCATGGGGTAGGCTCTGCCCAGGCTATGTAGGAAGTCTCTAAACTTTTGTTAGAAGAAAAGATAGTATAGTAATGTAGTAAAATGTTTAAGTGCACTTCCTTCTGTGTGTCGTTTGGGATCCACATGGCTGTTCCCACCAGTGGGCCCATAAAGACCAAAGGAAATATGGTCTGTTACTCCAATAAATCCAAGGAGGGTTTCAGATGAGGTGCTCTGTGCCACCTAATGCTCTACATTCAGATATGGGAGGATAGGTAGGGATTTGGACAAGGGCCAGAGATGAGATTGCACATGATTTACCCTTAATGTCAGGCATGTGACTTGCTGCCTACAAGGCGAGGAGTTGTTTGCACATAACTGTGTCTGCATTGTCCCTGCAGCTGAGCAGAAACAAATGATTGTGCACTTGTCTGCAGACATTAACCCTGCAGAGTAGGGAGGCTTGTTCCACCAGAGCTGGATCTGCAAAGCCAGTACTAACTCCTGGAAAAGCACAAAAGGTGTGGATGAGTGTGACACAATTATCATGAGAATGAATGTTTTTCTACTGGGAATGCAGCCAAAGGAGGCTTTTGTGTGTCTCCACAAAGTTGTCAGCCCTTCTCTCCATGTCCCCTCAACAGAATTTTTTTCTCTAAACAGGGAAATAAAAAGCACATTTTGCAAATTCACCTATTTATCCTTGCTTTTCAACATGAAGATCAGATAAAGACATAGGTGCTTCCTGAGTACAGCAAGAGCATATGCAGGCTGAGCAAAAAATCCATTCAGTGCTGGATTCCAGAGGTAAAGGTTTGAATATTCTGTGCTGCCTAGAAAGAAACATGCACAGAGAGTAAAACTGTTGTTATTTTGTACTGTCAGAGTGTTTTCATTGTGTCTAATGACAGCTGTAACTTCCTGTCTTTCTCCAATGCTGGCTGAAGCTAAATTCCTTATTTTCTGATTGATTTTATGTGGAGACTTGCAGAACCATGGCACCAGATGGATTTTCCCATCCTTTCTCTTCTTGCTAATAATATTTACATCTGTTTTCAGTCAAATAAGACAAAAGGGGAAAATGCTGAACAGAAGTTCATGCCAGCTTTGTGATACAGGCAGATGGGTAGCAAAACAAAGCACCTGTAAGCATAGCTATTAAAGTAAAGGCTGCAAACTCATCATTAGAGAGTCCAGGTGGGAAGGACATCTTGTAGGTGCTGCTGTTATGGGAAAACCTTCACTTGGTGATTTTTCTTGGAAATCAGTCAATCAGGGCACAAATCTTAAGGAAACCAGGACTCATTGGTGCTGGTGCTCAAAAATTACTTGTGCAGGTACATGACAGGTTTTGCAGGTTGCTGCGAAGACTGATTTTGTAGCTGGTTTAGAAAAATTTGGTGCACAGCCGCATCATTGCTTCCTTTTAGAAAAGGCCATCAGTGTGTCCACACTCCATGCTGCAAAAGCAGTCTGATCTTTGGAATAATTCACGTACTACTTAACAAAACATCCAAATTTACCCTCTAATCAGAGGTTTGCACAGCACTTCAATTCAAACCCACATCCAAACAGCACATAATGATCACTCTCCTCCACACCCTTCACTAAAGATACCTTCAGTGCGGCTGCTTCTCATACCTGTAATTGTAGCAAGTGGTGTTTGGCTCATAACTGTTGAATTCTAAACCACATGGGACCAAATTTCATCTGTAGGTTATTCAGGTGTTCATTGAGTGCTGCTTCTTTATGTGACAACTGCGCAGCTCTGCAATTCTATTGCATCACACAGAAATTAAACATCTCTTGAAGTATCAATTAATTCATCTTCCCTGTTCACATTTGTAGTAGTCTGGGAAATATGAGATGATGGGTTTCAGCTTCCAGGGAGGTGGCCAGTGTAGTCAAGGCTGTGGAATTTGCTGTGATAAATCATGCCCATAATATCTAAAAAATTGTGTATTACTGACTTCCTCAGATAGCAAAAAAATCCAACAAAAGTTTTGGCTTCTAAATAATTTCTGAGATTTTGAATTCTGTACCAGCTTGTGAATTGTCCTGCAGACTTGTGTGGGTGTAAATTGGTCATACTGGACAGAACCTGACTGAGCAAAGTGGCAGAGATCAGGATTTTTTCCATTAAGTTTCTCATATTTTCCAGCCTGTTTGGTAACCAGGCAGTGGATAGAGAGATTCCAGTCATTCTGCAGGTGATCTGGCATGCTTTTCAAAAGTCGTTTGGGATGTCTGAGCTTTGAAATGATGAATATCACAAGAGTGCAAAATCGCCCAAGGGAGAACATTCCAAGCTTTGCAAGAACAGGTATTGAAAACAATCCAATAACAAATGTCATCAGGTTTTCAGGCAAACAGAAGGAAAAACATGTATACTAACCCACAGCAATTAACAATCCCAGCTAAGCCGTGTTTGCCACCACTCCAAGGTGTTGTGAAAAGAAGATGGGTGAAATGAAACTGGTTCTTCAGCTGAAGTGACATCCTGGAGAGAGTTACAGCTACAAACCCCTCCAGAACCAGAAATGCCTACAACCCTCTTTAAAAATATTGCCTAAAATTTTTGTGTAAAATTCAGCAGAACCACTTCCCCTCCCTCCAGTTCTGCCACTACTGGCTGTCTGTGCTGGGTGTGTTGGGATTGCATTGGGACAGTGAGGAAAGCCAGACTGGAAGTAGAGCATAAGCCCTAGACTCGGGTCAGGCTGGGACATGTTGAGCCTTCCTGGGCAATCCCAAACACAAGGATGAATGAGGTGTAGGTGATTACAGCGTCTGGCAGCCCTGGATGGTAGAAGACCTTAACTGGTTGGACTCAGTGGTCTTGGAGGTCTTTTTCAATCTAATTGAATCTCTGATTCTATGATTCTATTCCCCTGACCTAAATGCTAAAATTTGCCAGATGCATTACAGGCGGGAGATGGTCTGAATACGGCTCCTAGTGGTTAAAGACACCCATGACACGTTTTATATGAGCTTGGCTCATATTTATGAGCTCTTGCGAAATTGGATGAGTAACTCTTCCCTTTCCCTACATTCATTGTAATTTTTTTTTAAATTATTTTTCTTCCTTGCTAGAATGCCTGGACTTCCTCTGTAATGAGAAGGATGACAGCTGTGAGAAAAAGGATGCAAACACAGAAAGATGAATAGTGCCCTGACTCCCAGCTTTCACAGGATATTTTAAGCAACCCATTTTGCCTTTCCCTATCTGTCTTCCCCGTTTGTTCACCGCTGTGCATGTTGCAAGTTGGAATTTCTGTCACAGAAAATGATCCCATTGTGACTGAAGCAATAAAAATCTGAAATGAAAAGCTAATCCTGCCCCAAATTGCTTTTGAGGTGTAAGACATGAAACAACAGATAGGTACAGTCACGGAGGGGAATTTAAGGCAACGGTGAAGCAATCCTGATGAGTGTGATAGGCATCCAGCACAGGGTATGAGCTGTTGCCATGGCTTCTCTATTGTTGCAAAAGAAATTTTAATGAAGGATTTGAGAAAAGCTAATGAGAGAGCTCTGTAAATATTTTTGTAAGCCCAAAGCATGAGAGAAAGTGTGAAATTGATTGTTTGAACATCTAACAGTAACTAATTTGTATAGTAAGTATGATACCCATGAATTCGTAATGGAGGTTATGGAGGTTAATTCATGACCATGTCTAAGTTGTTTAAATACCATTGAAGAGTATTGTTAAATGAATCAGGCCAGGGAAAAACCTTAGAATCATTTTTTAAAAAGGCAGCATGATTTTAGTCAGGCAATGAGTGCAGGAATTGGAAGCTGCTAGGCCATAACCTTTTGATATCAGCAGAGGAAATCATTAGGATGAAAATTGCCAAAGGGATTTTTTAGCAATTGCAGCCTCTGCTGTATCAGATTGGTTTTATTTTCATTTACAGTGGCTAAAATACTGGTAGCTGCTCTGACTTCAGTACAGCATGTGTTGACTTCAGGAAGTAAAAGACATCTCACTGGGGATGAGAGAACTACTTGTGTTGGCATGGAAGAACAAAAATTCACAGCAAGACTTAGAGCCAGCACGTTCCTGTCAAAGAAGTAAGCCCATCTCAGCACAAGTGAGGAACTGTAATGAAGGAAGCACCATAGCTAAACCCATGTAAAATTTGGTTTTGAAACTATTATTTGGAACAGAAAATAACTGTCAAAGAACTCTGACTTTAATTTCATAGAACTCCTCAGAAGCAATTCCTGACATGGCCCACTGACCCTGAACACTCTTAATCTGCTGTCTGTAGTGAAGACAACTGGCAGAACCACTCTGAAAAAGGCTTTGTATGAAGTTACAGTTATTTGTGACATACAGCAGCAGCTTGAATACATTTCCCAGAAAACAGACCCTCCAGGTTTTGTATCCGTTTGAATTACTGCAAAGATTTGTCTATTACTATTTCTTAAACTTACGAGATTTTCTCTGTCCTAGTTTAAAGACTTGAATTTGAGGTTGTCAAATCTGATCTCTTTCAAAAAGCCTTTAGAAAAATCTTTCTAATGTGATTTGTGCGGGATAATTCAGGCCTGAGCAAATGTGACCCCTCTGTGCCCTATTCCTGCCTAGACAGAAGCAGTTGCCTGCAGCTGTGTCCATCTTGCCCTCAAAGGATTATTAAAGTGCCACTTGACACACTAAATGTATTTGAATGAATATTTTCTGTCATTACCAATTGAAATGACTCCTGCCTTCTCCTCATGACCTTTGGAGCTGGAGTCCATAGAAGAATAGCCTTCTTCCTCTGTTCCAGACAATTATGTGTCTGGCCACCCCACACCAAAATGGAAGTTTATGACATGGGAAGCATTTCCGTGTCCTTGAAGGGTGGAGGTGGCTTAGATGATCTGCGTAGGCTGATGTTAAATTAGTTTAACAAGTCCTGAGCTCTAGTTTCAGGCAAGCTCAGACAGGAGCTCACTGTGGCTGTGGACATATATGCTGGAGTATTTTATCAAGTCAAATTTTTCCTAAGTCTCTTTGAAACCTGAAACAGGATTGCTGAGTCTCAGTGAAAATCAAATAGGCAGTTTTCCAGCGGAATCTGAGACTAGGCCTATCAAGAGTTAAGTGGCTGTAGACAAAAGGACCTGGGATTTTCTCAGCTGGAAGACACTGCACATAAAAAGGAAGATAAAAGGAGTACTTTGTGGTGGGGGAAACCCAAGAGTTCAGTTATAGGAAACAGTTCACTCCAAATAGACTCTTCAGAGAAAACAGGACTTTGATTTCACACCCTGAACAGGAATGAATTATTGTAGCTTTTTTCCCTCTGTTATCAGCAGCAGAAGAGAAGGGATGCGAAGTCCACAGTTCTATTGCATTTTATCTGATTTCTGTTTTTTTAGAGAAAGAGTAAATAATTTTCCGTGAAGTTTCCTCAGAAATGTCCTCAGCTGCCAAGAAGCCACGATGGCCGTACATGTCCAATTTATATTGGCTGAAACCACAGTCACAGAGGCAGCCTTTCTGAAAATTTCTATTAAGCTGCTTCAAACTCAATATAAAAAACATAGTCAAAACCAGTAGGTACTTTTGAAATTCCTTGCCTCCATTTAGGATATGCTTACACTCCAAAGAAAGAATAAAACAAGAAATTACTCTCTTCATCTATGCCTGAAAGATCTCCTTGTTTATTAAATTTGAAGAGCACTAGCTGAATGAAATAGAGAGAATTACCTCTGTGCATCTAGTTCAGCCTTTTACCTGCCCTGTTCACAGTGTTTATTTGCTTTGAACAGATGGAGCAATGTAAATAAGCTGGATAAAATAAATCCTGTGGAGCTACCGTACCTGCTTTATCTGCACAGATGTGAAACGAAGCAGGCAGCTCAGGTCCTGAGTGTCAAGGCATGATGGCAACCAACACTGTTTGTCTGACAGAGAAGAAAGCTGCACATTGATTTGTCCCATGTGATATTACAGACATGAGACATGGTGAAGAGAGGTGCAGATAGAATTATTTCTAAACCAGAGGAACCAAATAACAGCATTACTGTGCATCATACAGAAAATGCTGCTGGTACTACTCAACACGAGTGGGCTGGTAGGGAAGGAAAACCCAGCTTGTTAGTTTTTGTTCATCTGAACTATAAACTTTGACCTAACCTCTCAGGCAGAGTCATTTGCCAGTCTTAGTAATTGTTAGCAGTCAAAACAAAAAGGTGAAAAAACCCTCCATAATCATCTGCTTAGTCATTCCAATGACAGACCAAGCACTGAATGTGCAGATGACTTCAAGCGTGGGATTTTTTCCTCATCCGTTGTAGCTGGAAAGATGCAGACATGCAAATGTTTCTTGAGAAACTTGCAATTTTCCCATATGTGTTATTTATTTATTCTTGCATCTCTGTACCCTTATTAGAACAATTAATCTTAGATTTATCACATCAACCTTTAGGTACCATCTGAAGTATCTGAGCTGAAATCCAGTCTAAGCTCCGTCTGTTCTCAGTGGCCTCATCTCAATGTCAGTTTGAATGCTGGTCTAAGTTGCTCCAGTTGTTACAAGCAAGAAGTACACTTTCAAAACTTAGCAATTATCTTTATATCCTGCTGGGTGTAAGCAGTATTGACAGGCCTGAAGCATGGCAGGCTGGAGACAACACTTGCTTTGGCCTGCTAACATAAAAATCTACTTGGCAGTGAAGCTCAGAAATTCAAATGCTGTGGAACATCCTTACCTGTCACCAGCTTTTGCATAGTTGGTTACTTGTGGGTAGTCTTGGAAGATAAGAATTATCTGGCTACAGAGTAACAACTGTTTTCTCATACCACATTGGCCCACACCACCAGTCAAAAATGGACCTTTGTTTACAGTTCCATGATCTGCATCCAGGATGTTTGCACACCCTTACAAAGGCAGGCTCCTTCCAGGAAGAACCTGCGTGTTTACAGGGTTCCACAAACAGCTGTCAATAGCATACAGCATTTCCCCTCTCTTTCCCAGGAAAACCATTATCATAGAATCACAGAAGAGTTTGGGTTGAAAGGGGCTGTAAAGATCATCTCATTCCAACCCCTGCCATGGGCAGGGACACCTTCCAGTAGCCCAGGTTGCTCAGAGCTCCATCCAACCTGGTCTTAGACACTTCCAGGGATGGGACATCCACAGCTTCTCTGGGCAGCCTGTGCCAGGGCCTCACCATCCTCACAGTAAAGAATTTCTTCCTAATATCTAATTGCAAATCCACTCTGACATTCTTCACTTGGCATTGCTAATTCCTTAGCTGTCATTGGGCCTGTAACTGTTCTGCAGCTGCTGAGGTTTGGGAGCTTTGTTTCTGTTTGACCTGCAAGAACCCAGTTTGAAGCATTCAAAGCAGATTTCCTCAATACTTGCAAGATAAATGCTGCACAGTACTCACCAGTAAATGTGTGCAGCCTTTTCCCAAGCTTGTACTTTCCTTACTCCTTTCAGTGCTACCAGAAGTAATTTTTTTCCTGCTTCTGGAAAAAAAGTGGACACTAGTGAGAGCAGAGGATTAAAACTTAAAATAGCTGCAGTGGACAAAGGTAGATAGCAGTGACTCCTGCTCACCTTTGGATGTGAAACCAATCAGTCCTTCAATTTGCAGTAACTCTGGTTTGCCAGACTTTAGTACTGCCTTGCTACTGGGTTCTTGTTTTCTTAACCTGTTGAGAAATCATCTGTGTTACATGTATCAAGCTGGTATTTATTCACCCAAAAAAACAGCAACGAAAGCAAAGAACTTAAACTGACAATTGAAAGAATTTAAATTGGCAACTGAAAGTTTTATTGTTTCAGTCTGCAGTGGTGGATTTGACCTTGACTGGCTGACAAACGCTACCCAGTTCTCTCCCTCTCTCTCCTCAATAGGATGGAGGCAGGAATGAGGTGGAAAAGCTCACAGATCAAGATAAAGACAGATAGATCCCTTACCAGTTACCATCA